>JAQZBX010084301.1:0-13285 GCA_029593785.1 Cabassous unicinctus | reverse complement strand
TTTTTTGTCTGGATTTCATCGTGCTTATAAGCACCTCCAGTAATAGGATTAAGACCCTTCCTGATTGAGGTGGGCTACACTTTAACTGAAGTAGCCTCATGAAAAGATCCTACTTACAATGGGTTCACACCCACAGGAATGGGTTAAATTTAAGAACATGTTTTTGTGGGGAACATACAGTTCCAAACTACCACAGTAAGTTTAGAGAATAGCTCCTTGATCCTTTCTGCACACACACCTTGTCTTGGGCATGAGCGTGTGGCTCTAGAAATTCCCAGGTATAAGACTTAACTGCTCTCCCACAGCGTTCTGTAGGAGAGCTCAGTGAGTTGCCTTCTACACGCAGGGAAAGTTCTGGGATAGCAAGTCCCTCAGGCCATTACCAGACAGATTGGGCCAGACATACATGCTCCCAGTATGTGCCACGAGGGTTACTCTGCTCCCTTCAGAACTGGGACCCTCCCCTCACTGGGAGCCCTGAGCCAGTGAGGGGTGGAGGAGGGGGCCAGCCAGGGTGCCACGAGATCCTACCGCCTTTAAGTAGCCTTTTTCTTGATACACCACTTGCTGAGTTACTGCAGTCCTTTAACTCTTTTCTGGAGCTTTGAGAAAAGATATTTCTACCAGTTCTTGCTGGTTGTTCAAAGCTTCTGTGGGGGGACAGAGCCCTGAAGGGTGTCAGTCCGTCATTTTGAATGGGGCAGTACCTTGGAAATTACATTTTTTAAAAGAAAGAAATATTGAGAGTTCATATGGATAATTCTAATTTTTTTTAACTGTAAACTTTTTATTGTTAAATATAACACAAATAAAGAAAACATAATAAAACAGATATATAGCCTTAAATTGTTAAGAGGTAAGTGTCTACCGAGGTTAGTAGATAGAATTTGCCAGCCATCCCAGACGCCTCCTTCCAGGTGGCCCTACTCAGTTATGAGCACTTTCTGTTAGTCATCATTTTTTACCAAGTGTACACTGGCCAACAGTATGCATACTGAAAACAATTCAAACTTTTTTTTTTTTAATTAAAGATTTATTTTTATTTATTTATTTATCCCCCCCTTGCTGCTTGTGCTCGCTGTGTCCATTTGCTGTGTGTTTCTCTGTGTCTGCTTGTCTCCCTTTGTTGCGTGATCTTGCTGCGCCAGCTCACCGCGCCACGCGGGCCAGCTTGCCTTTACGAGGAGGCCCTGGGAATCGAACCAGGGCCTCCCATATGGTAAATGGGAGCCCAACCAATTGAGCCACATCCGCTTCCCAAATTCAGACATTTTTGTACAATGCTGTCTTCATCCCCCCAATTTTATTTTTTAAAGATTTATTATTTATTTATTTATTCCCCCATCCCCAGCCCATTGTTTTATGCTTGCTGTCTGCTCTCTGTGTCTGCTTGTCTTCTCTTTAGGTGGCACCAGGAACCGATCCTGGGACCTTCTGGAGTGGAAAAGAGGCACTCAATCTCTTGTGCCACCTCAGCTCCCTGGTCTGCTGTGTCTCTTCTTGTCTCTTTTCTTTGTCTCTTTGTTGCATCATCTTGCTGCGCTAACTCTCTGCACGGGCCAGCACTCCTGTGCAGGCCAACTCTTCTGCATGGACCAGCACTCCTGCGTGGGCCAGCACTCTGCATGGGCCAGCACTCCACATGGCCCAGCTCTCCGCTCAGGCTGGCTTGCCGCATGGGCCAGCTTGCCTTTCACCAGGAGGCCCCGGGAATCGAACCCTGGACCTCTTATATGGTAGATGGGAGCCAATTGCTTGAGCCACATCCATTTTCACCCTTCTGTTTTTAAAAGCTGGACTGTATCTGCCTTGTCAGAGCCTTTAGCTGTTTACATTTATAACTCATTAAATTATAGTTCTACAGTCCCAATCGGATTTAACATTAAAGGACTTTTATTTCTTTTACACTTGAAACTTTTCTCTTACACTGAGGACCTTGGTTCTTAGCTGTATTTATTAATTACTTATATAGTTTATCCTACTATGTTTAGAAGTTTCAAAATAATATCAATATTACAATTAACAGTTGGACCAGTCAATGGATTGAAGATTTCCTAACAGCTCCTTTTCTATTTGGCATGTATTCCACTAATGATGTATCGTTGGAATATCATCGTTCTAAAGTCACTTGAAATAAGTCCTTTTTTGCTCTATAGTCTTATCACCACGTTGAGATACAATTAGATAATTTATTTGTTTAGAGTCCCTACAGGGATTGCTTTGCTTCTTTTTGATTTATTTATCCCTTGAATATATAAAACCTATTTATGTTTTCAAAGTCAAAAACTTTGGTAACAAGGTACATTCAGAGGAATCTTGTTTCATCCCTGTCCCCTTCAGTTTCTTCTCCCGCTCTGTGATTGGTAGCTATTTTTAAAAATTGATTTTTGATTTATCCTTTCTTTTGCAACTCTTAGCATATATGTATATATTTTTGTATTCTCCTTTTTCCACAAAAGTCAGCATTCTATATATATATAGTTCTGTACCTTTTGTCACTTAGTAATATACATGGAAATCACTCTGTCAGTTCATAAAGCTCTTCCCTATTTCTTTTTACAGCTGAATAGTATTCTACTTTGTGAATTTACCATGATTTATGCAGCCCCCTCACTGCGGGTCATTGTATTGTTTCCAATCTTTTACTTTTAATTATAATGCTGCAATGCACAACCTTAGACAGGAGTCATTTTGTAATTTTGCCAGTGCATCTTTGGGATAAATTTCTAGAAGTGGGGTTAATTGCTGGCTGTATTAGCCAAAGGGGTGCTAATGTAAAGTATCAGAAATCTGTTGGCTTTTATAAAGGGTATTTATTTGGGGTAAAAGCTTACAGTTACAAGGCCCTAAAGAGTCCAACTCAAGGTACCATAAGAAGTACTTTCTCACCCAAAGTCAGTTGCCACATGTTGAAGCAAGATGGTAAGCGGTTATCTGCGAGGGTTCAGCCTTCCCCTTTCCTCTTAAGGCTCCATGGGCCCAGCTTCTTCCTTTCTCAGCTATAGGATGGCATAGGGCTCAGCTGCTCTCTTCTCTTCAGCTGCACACTATTGGGAGAATGGCTCATCTCTCTTCCCTGAGCCCATAGGCTCACTCTCTCCCCCTCTTTGTCTATGGAGCTCTTCCTCTGACATCTATGGAGCTCTCTCTTCCCATGTACCTACTTCTGTGTGTCTTCTTGATTAAGTGTCCGTTTACATAGCTCACAAAGGGGGCCGGGACTCAACCCTGAGCCACACCCTACTGACATGGTCGAATCAAAGGCCCCAAATTGATTTAATCAAGTAAATGTAAAACCTTTGAATTTATACACTCAAAGGGTATCACATCCAGAGGAGCAGACCAGTTTACAAACATAATCTGTATCTCTTTTGGAATTCATAAATAATCTCAAACTGCCATACTGGGTAAAGGATAAATGCATATGTGGTTTTCTAGATGTTGCCAAATTCTTCAGAGAGGATGGATTACTTTAGAGTTCTGCCAATTATGTATGAGAGTTCATTAGGCTTTCTGAAGTAAACTGGAAGCTTATCAGTTGGTGACTGAAGACTTTTATTTTATTTTATTTTATTTTATTTTTTTTAGGGAAGGCAAGGGAGTAAAGAGTTTATTAAGAAATGAGAAAAGAGAAAAGTACCAACCCGAGACATAGGTTGTGGGCATGTTAGAGGGTGAGAGACGTGCACGTGGAGCCCCAGGGTAGGCCTTTTTAAAGCCTTTCCTCCTCCTCCCCTTTCCTCATGTTGGGGAGGGGCCCCAGCACTGCAGACATTTAATGGAAAAAATTATTTTTGCCATAAAAGAAAAAAATATGGAATCTAGAGAAATACTGGGTAAGGAAACATCTCTGTGCCCACATGGTGCTCTGAGGAAGTCCCGGAAATACTGTGTGAGCAGATGTTCATAAATCTGAAAGACCTTGCATGAAGGCGAGTGTGTCTGCTTTTTATCACAGCCCATGAATAAAATTGGGGACACCCTGTTTAAGGAGTGGCCAAGTCCAGCCTCCAGGAAAGGTTGCAGACCCTGGCGGGTGAAGTTAATAATTTAGAGGATGTGAAAGCACATTATGAACCGTGGAGTTTCGCATGGTGGTGTTTTAGAGATTAAAAGTGAGATTACCTAGAGCAGTAAACCATTTTGGTCTCCCCTCTAGCTAAGAGTGAGTCAGGCAGCCTTTTCTCTGCACCCCACCTTAGAAAATAGAGCTATTTTATCACCAGAAGCCTTTTGGTTTGTTTCTTTCTTTCAAGTTTTAAGGAAATGGAGGAAATCTTTACTTTTTGAATTGTTACGTGACATAGAGCTATACTTGTTGCTTAAAGACAGCTTATCTGCCCAGAATGTTAGATTCTTAATTCAGATCTTGCAAGCATGTCCTTAGAATAGTGCCGAGGACATAGTTGGTGCTCAGTAATTTTTTGTTGAATGGTTGAAGGAAGGATCTCCTCCCATTCTGTGGCTGGTCTTTCAACTTGATTTAAAGAAGCGGCTAGCCTGGTTAGAGATAGAGGAACTGCTCAGGTCCACATCCCAGCCCTCCTACTTACTACCTGTGTGACCATGGGCCAGATATCTAACCACTCTGTGCCTCAGTTTCCCTAGCTGTAAAATTGGTATGACAACAATAACAGCATCTCAAAGGATGGTTTTTAAGGATTAACTAAATATTAGCTATTATTTCATCGCACTGAAGTTTTACATTTTGATGCAATCAGATTTGCCTGTTTCATGATTTATTTTTATGTTAGGCTTATTGAGAAAACCTTCCTTATCCTGAGGTATTTTTCTAACATTTCTAAAAATTTCTGTTCTGTGGATATGACAGTGACCAAAACAGAAATCTCTGCCTTCAAGGAGCTTGTACGATTGCAGAACGTATGACTGACAAAGGTCATAAAGAGCTACAAATTAGTGAGAAAGAGACACCTTAATGGGTAAATGGGCTAAGGATATAAACAAGAAGTTCACAGGAAAGGAAACATCAGTGGCCAGTAAATATGTAAAAAAAAACAATATGTAACCTCTCTAGTAATCAGGGAAATACAAACAAAAATAATTAATAAGACTGGCAAAATGGAAAAAGTTTGGACATCTCCATCATTGGAAAATGGGCACTCCTAGCAGGGGGGAGGATAAATATGTGCAACCACTTCGGATAGATGCATACCCTACCACCCAGGAATCTCATGTCCAAGTGTGGTCCGGGTACTTTTCAGGGTGTCCACAAGGTCAAACTATGTTCATAATGCATATTGTACATATAATACATATGGATTCATAATAGTACTGAGGTTATTTGCCCTTTTCACTCTTAATGCTCTTACAAGTATACATTGGAGTTTCCCAAGACCACATGATATGTTGTCACCACAGATTGAGTGATGAAGCAGATGTGAAAATCCAGCCATTTTCTAATAAGCTAGACATTGAAGAGATTTACAAAAATGTAAAACAATGCTATTTTTCTCCCTAGGTTTTTTTAAATATAGCTTTTCATAAAAATATTTATGTTAACACGTAATGGATTTATTATTGTTATTTAAAGAATTGATAAGTATTTTTAATTCCTTAGTTTTAATTTCTAATATGGTACATAATAAGTACAACCCCCATAAAGAAAGGCCCTTTGGAGCCCTTAATTTTAGTAGGCTATAGGGATCCCGAGACCCCTGCTCTAGAGCAGTGTTATCCCCTATGCAGGCTGCAATGCATGAGTAATAGATGAAGTTAATTTAATGAGTTATGTCAAGCTTTAGGAAAAAAAAAGAGAAATGAAATAAAATCTGGAAATGAAATCAGTACATTGCATGGAATGTTAAATATTTTGTGAGACTTTTATTTCAGGTCTTATTCATGTACGTATGTGTGTATAGAACTGTAGTGTTGAGTGACCTTCTTGCTGGGTGGGTCTTGGTCAAAACGAAAGACCCACAGCCCTAGAAAAACTCTGTGTGTGTGCTGGGCAAGGACACGTGTACAAGGATGATCATCATTGTATTGTCTGAAATCATTTGGAAACAACCTAAGTATCAACAAAAATAGACTAGATTGAAAAAAATGTGGAAGATTGATATGATGTAGCACTTAAAAGAAATGAACTAGATGAGAAGAAACCTAAAAGTATAAAGTTTTTGTAAATAAATATAAAATGATACCGAATGTTCTTGGAACTGTACATGAATGTAAAGCTATTTTAAAATGGACTGGAAAGACTGGACACCAAATTCATGATACTGGTTGCCTCTGGGAAAGGGAATGGCTATGACAGGCAAAGGGGATGTCAACAAAATCTTTAATTTTATTTTAAAAGGATTTTATGCTCTAGTTGTCAGTACTCATGGGTAGGTTCATGTGTGTTTATAAATACGTTATCTTCTGTAGCAAGTTGGCAGTTCCCACAAGAGAGAAAAGCAAATAAAATCAAATATTGGACACAGATTGTGAAAAAAATGAGATAAACAGCCAGTTGTAATATAGAAAATCTGAAATCATGTCCTGCTGGTGTCAGGTACGCAAACTCCTTGGGGCAGCAGCAGATCTGACAGAGGTCTCCGTGCTTGTGGCATTTCCCATCTGGGAAGCAATAGGCATTTTGCTGGGTGCTCACTGTGGCCAGACACTGAACACTTTGCATGTTCTGTTGTATTTTTCCTCACAACAGCCATATGGAGCAGGTACCGGGTGGCCTGCATCTTAAAGCTAAAGAAACCGAAGCTTAAAGAGGTTCCATAATTTGCCCACTACTAGCCCAGAGATGTGGGAAGATGGAATGTTCAGGGTTGATTTGGGCGTCTCTTTAAGGTCCTCTGTGGGCTATAAAGTGAATATACAAATAATCTTTTGATTACTCAGTTGGGGACAGGTGAGCCTAAGATAAAATCCAGAAGTAGTCCTTCAGTGTTTTGCATGATTGGTCATTAAGTCTTTTTATTATTATTATTATTTCTTTAAAAACAAGCAATTTTACCAAGAAGTCTGTTGGACTGCTTGACGTGTTCTTTCTTGGAGGGAGCCTTACAGGCAGGGAAAAGGTAGAGAAATAAGGGAGGGAAGCGGGAGTGGCTCAGTCGATAGAGCTCCCGTTTACCATATGGGAGGCCCCAGGTTCGCTTCCCGGGGCCTCCTTGTGAGGGCAGGCCGGCCTGCGAGGCGCGGTGGGCTGATGCAGAGGGACCTCACAGCAAGGGGGAGATAAGCAGACTCGGAGAAAACGCACAGCGAATGGACACAGCAAGCACAAGCAGCAAGGGGGGGATAAATAAATAAATAAATAAATCTTTAAAAAAAAAAAAAAAAAGAAATAAGGGAAAACTGGGCAGTCCGTGTTTTACTCATTCTAGGATTTAGGAAGTGACTAAAAAGTGTTTAAAGCTCCCTCTCTCCAATAGGAGTTTCTGGATAGACCGTAGCAGCGGCGTCAGCATTCTCCTCTCCCTCACTCTTTCCTTCTCAGGAGTACTTCTTGCAAGCAGAGCTGACAAGTCATGTTCTGAAGACAGGAGTGGTTTGCTGCTGCGTGGGGCAGTGCAACAACGCCATTCCCGTCGACACCGTCCTCACAATGAGGAAACTCCCCATCACTTACGTACGTGCTTCGCCACGGCAGCTTCTGCTTTATATCGAGTTGAAGTCAATCCATCAAGTTGTGTTGCGTGTCAGCTGTGTGCTTATCTGGGTGGCGGGTGAGAGGGAAAAAAGAAATTTGTTTGAGTCTTCCTTCAGGACACAGTAGAGGCCTTTTCTATGTCCGGCACAAGAGAGGTAAGATCTCCCTGTGTGTTGAAGACTCTGTCATCAAGAGTCAGGCTATGTAGTGGTGTGGGAGGGCTAAAGCCTTCTGCTGAGACCAGATGGGGACTGGACACGTTAGGGGACAGCTGTCTACCTGGGGGCCCAGTTAGGTTTTTCTCGATTCTTCATTCCTTGACCTACTAGAGTCTGGTTTCTGCTCTGAGGGGATTTGGAGTCCACCCTTGTGGTGGTGCTGCAGGTAGTATTACCTTCCTCTGAGGGCTTGCACAGCTCTGACAGCTTCAGGGTCAGAATGCATGGTCCCTTGGCAGCTACGGCAGCAATTCAGTGCTTCTTGGTGGAAAATCCCTGTTCTTTGGGGTATTCCCCTGACCTCTCTTTCTTATCCATCACTGCAGAGCAACAGGAAGGAGAACAAGGGTGGCTACCTGTGCCACTCCTGTGCGGAGCAGCGGATCGGACCTTTGGCATTCCTCACAGCCTCCCCGGAGCAGGTGCACGCCATGGAACGCACCATAGAAAATATAGTGCTGCCCAGACACGAGGCTCTGCTCTTCCTTGTCTTCTGAAAGCCCAGACGAGCACTCTCCATGGTGCAGAATGCCTTGCTGTGGACTCCAAGTCCTCAAAGAAGTCAGTGTGGGGTAGGGCTCCCAGCCACCCGAGACTCTGAATGCATTCACAGAGCGGTATTTGAGGAAGAAGAAACCAATCACAGGTGGATCTGCCATATCTCCATTCCCTCTAGGTAGCCGGGTTCCACTTGCCATTCTGCCATATGTATCCAATGGGGAAGTGGGCAACGTTCTTTTGATAAAAAAAAACATTTTATGTATTTAAACTTTTATTACAAGATTTCAATTAAACAGGCATTGTAGCACTGGCAGACCACTGCGTGGCACCTGGCTTCAGCACTGTCGTCTCTGCTCATTCTCCAGGTTTCTCCTTTTTCCTTTTACTCCTTTCAGCAGCTCTGTCCCTATTGACACGATACACCAAGCAGAGTATGAAAATGAATTTCTAGGGGTGATAATTAACACATCAAAATCAGATTTTAGTGCCATGGGTATTCACACATGTATAAAACAGCATGTGCCTTGGTCATTATGGGGTTTACAGTTTAAATGGGGAGAGAACATAATACATAAAAAGACAAGTACAAAGTCTTGTAGACAATGGTAGATTCCTCATTTTTACTACAGGTAGACTTGAAGATCAGAAATATTTGGGAGGGGAAGTGGGAGCTGGGTAGCCACTGTGGAGGAGAAGTGGGAGTGGGTAGGGGAGAGATGGGAAGTTGGTGGCTGGTTCACTGTGCCCAGGGATGCTGGGTGGCTGTTGTAATAAAGCTATTCCGATAGAAACCACCAATGGGAAAACTCACATCACTTAGATGCACAGGAATCTGGTAGCTTAACATTTTGCCACGTAGGTGGAGAAGTGGGCAGCATGGCGTCTGTCCTTGATTAGATCCCTAGGAGTTCACCACATTTAATCTCTGTGCTGAATCGAGCTGTGTCCAAGAGCAGACAGACCCCATAACTTCTGTTGTTGCAGTCTCCTCTTTTACCTCTCCTAGGTCAGGACTCTAGTGGAGCCTCGAGTGTGGGCCCGGTGGGTAAAGCAAGGGTGGTGATGGGGTGTGAGTGTGGACTGGGCCAGGGGTACTTGGAAAGGGTGGAATACTAGGTGGATGTTTACCTATTGAGGAAAATTCCCAGAATTGGGCCTGAAAACAGAGTTAGGCTATTTTAATGAAACAAGGATAGGGGTATTTCATCCACTTGGATGACATTCCTAGCCTGGCCTTATCTGATACTTATGGATAACTTGTAATTTAAGAAGAAGTGAAAAGAAAATAATTTCAATTTGGATGAATCATAGTATGCAGTATCCTTCAAAAGAGGGATTTGGGGGGAGGGATGTTAAGAGAGGGATTTGTTAACATGTTTTCTAGAAATCTAGTTTTGTGAATCAGAGACAAAGCAGTTTATTTATATATGGAAGGGAATTCATGAATCAATGAGCACCTGTTATATGGTAGGTACCATGCTAGATAGATATAGTGTCAAAACACAGTCCCTGACCTCAAGGAGATTGCCATTTAACAAGAAGTGTGATGGTAGTTTGAGAAGAATGGTGTTGAGAGAGGGATACATGAGGGCTTTAAGAAGAGAGGATGGGTATATTTATCAGACAGAGGCCTGGGTGGCTTCCCACAGGAGAGGAGGCTTGAGCTGCGTTTAATAATAGGATTAGTAGTTAGCTAACTGTTAAAGAATGAAAGATTATTCTAGGAGGAAGGAAAACATGAGGGAGTAAAAGGATGTATGTGGTGTTAGCACTACTGGAACAAACTGTCAGTACTACCTTTTTGGTACTTATTTTGAAAAATACAAGGATATAGGAATAGATCCTGGCAGTTTGTCTTAAGTGTTAAGAAATTTCAGAAATCAGTGAAACTAAATATTTGTGTATTTAAAATAGGAAAACAATTTTTAGAATTCCTGGTAAAATACAGATTTTTAAAATAAATGTTAAGTACCTATTACCATTTTAATATAAATTATTAGAAAAGAATGAAAGTATTATTCAAAATATAAACTACATGAAAATGAAAGTTTTTTTTAGCTCTTTTTAAAAGTACAGTCTTAAAAATAAGAGGCTTCAATGATTTCATTTAGTTGTGAATGCATTTTGAACAAAATTTTCTGTACAAGTTTTTTTTTTTTTTTTTTAATTAAATAATGTTAACTGCACTAACTGGGAGAATAATGATAAGCTAGTTCCAAATGTTTTTCTCTGATTCCTTAATTTATGAATAATCCCACTTATTCAATAATTTAGAGGAGATCTTTTGGAATTATTTTATGAATCTGTACTCTACTGATGGCAAGCTCTAGTTTTTGTTTCAAAGAAAGCATTTCTGACTTGTCTCCATATTCTTTGATTTTCTTTTTCATGTATATAAGAATTCTGATACGGTTACCCATATATAAATAACTGCTGTTACTACGCCATATTCTACTTGTTTAGAAAGTACTTGAAATAAAATGAAAGTTATTCTTACAATAGAAGTGTCACAATACCATCATGTATTGTAGACTATGTGTCAGTTTCTCTTTTCAGATAAATTATTCTCAGGGCATAAGTGCTTCAGATACTGGATTAAAAAAAAATGAGGCGATGGTATTAGATCAACCAAAATATTCAGACTACCAAGAACTGGCATTGCAACCACTAAGGTATGATGCCGTAAGGAATGTTTGGGGGAATAAGAGATGGGGATGTGGCTGGAGCAGAGTATGTGTATGGGAGTGCTGGGCTAGTGAAAGAGGGCCAGATATTAAAGGGCTAAGCCAAGGAGTTGGAGTGTTATTCTCAAAAGTTACAGGGAATCGTGGAAAACTTTATTATATATTTTTATTTTATTTTATTATTTTATTAATGTTTTTCATTTTATTATCCTAAGCCCCTTGAACTCTCAAAATACGTTGAGAATTGATGGTGCTAGATACTCTTGGAATTGGGGTGTAAAGATGGAGCAAAACCCAGGAAGGCTGGTTGATAATTTGTTGAAAAGCCAGTGAAATCCTATTCTGTATAACTGGGCAATTCCGTATCCTTAACCCTAGCCAAAGATTGGAGGTTTGTTCTCTGGAGAGGATAACATAGGGGACCATGTCGTGTAAGGGACGCTAGGCACAGCGGAGAGCAGGGGACCACAATAAAAACAATGCCATTAGGGAAATAGTTATCTAATAAATGCTGATACCTCTTAGCCTTCTTTGACTTAGCTCCCAGGATGCTGGCAACCCCAAACCTATATGAGTGGAAAATAGCAATAAAGAGGAGAGATCAAAGATTCCGGTGAGAGCGGATGGTTGTTTGATGGTGGGGACGGAGAGATTAGGATGTGACGTACGAAGGAGGAAAGGATGGATGCAGATGATAAGGGGCTAAAGAGGAAGTTTAGGTAGCTCTCACCCAATTTTATTTTTTTTTAGTGATGTCAGAGATGAGGTCCCCTAAAGACAGTGTTGAAAGTCTGGAAGAGGTGTAGAAGAGAAAGGAGTGGAAGCTGAAAAAACTGCATAGGATTGCTGGGCAGAGTTAACCCAGGTGAAGTGGAACACTATCCTTTTAATTGATGGATATAATTTTTCGTCTAGCAACCTGAGCGTGGGAGCAGAGAAGACAATGGTTAGGTTCACAGTTTAATAAGCATTAAAGCCGAAAAAAGAAGGTGCCGTGTGGGGAGTCACCATGTCTGGGCTGTCCAGGCACCACGCTTGTATCCAGGCTCTCTTCCTGTTCGCAGTGTCTGGTTGGCCTCTCAGGGCCGCCAACTGGATTGAAAAGGGATTTGAAACCGCAACAAACAGACTACCTGTGGTTTAATATTTTTCCTCTAGCCTTTCCTTTGTCCATCGCTCCTTCCCTGGTCACCTTGCATCTCTGGATTTTTAGGAATATGGTGTATATCAAGAGACTGAAAGCCGATTCCTTTGACTTTTCAGTGAATGGGTACAGTTCAAAAGCTGCCCCAGCAGTGAGGCAGGCAAAGTCCCTCCCCTTCACTGCTGCCTGGCAGATGAAGACTTCACGACATCGATAGCCCTTTCCTTGGTACATTTAAACACTTTGGCTCACTTAAGCTTCATGGGCATTTTTTTTTAAAGATATGTAAAACTTCATTTTTTAAAATGTGTTCTTTTCAAATTTAAAACCTGGGGATTCTATTTTTCCCCATCCAAAGAATTAATGAGCATGAACTTAGGCTTTGAGGGCTTTTTTAAAATTTTATTTTATTTTTTACTGGGTATCAGGCCCAAAACTCTACTTCTTCGAATACATATATTATGGATTCCATCCCCCATTCCTGTCATGACAGATTTGTCGGCTTCTGTGGCTGCTGGTAGCCAGTCTGTGCGAGGGAGAGGAGATGAAGAGGGCATGCCCTCTCACTTTCCCCCAGGCTACTTAATTGCAGATTCTCCAAGAGCACCCAGGGTTGCTGCCCCTCCTCCTCTTCCTTACCACCAATGTTTTTTTTGAGGTTCTGAGGGCCAGGGATTGAAACCAGGACCTTATATGTGGGAAGCTGGTGCTCAACCACTGAGCTACATCGGCTCCCCTGAGTTGGTTTTTCCGTTTGTCTTGCTTGTTTGTTTTTGTTTTTTCAGGAGGCATCGGGAACCAAACCCGGGACCTCCCAAATGGAGGGCGGGTGCTCAACCACTTGAGCCACATCTGCTCCATCAATGGTTTTCATATATTTTATTTCTCTAGTGACGTGGTCTAAGAGGTAGAATAGATGGAGAGAGCTGGAGCTTCAAACTCAAATGTCTAACTTCTTTACTTGATTACGCCATTTGATGTCTTATAGATGTCTCCATCTTAACATGTCCAAAATGCAGCTCTTAATCTCCACCCCCACCCCCCACAACCTGTTCCTTCACTCAGCCTTCCCCACCTCAGTAAATGGTCCCACCATCCAGTCAGAAACCTGAGTTCTTGCTTCTTC
>JAQZBX010084300.1:0-13279 GCA_029593785.1 Cabassous unicinctus | reverse complement strand
CAGGGATTACTACCAAGCACCAACTAGCAATGCAACTGGGAAAAGACCTTGAATAAAAGAGGGAAAAGGTAAAGACAAATGAGTTTATATGGCTAAGAGACTTCAAAGTGAGTCAAGAGGTCATCCCAGAGGTAACACTTTATGCACATCTCAGCAGGATCTCATAGACTGCCAAAGTGGATACTACCCCAAATAGTGGGGCTCCTGAGGGCTCTGGAGACACCCAGGTCCTATGGTCAGGGCAGTTAGCTCTGGAGTTTGGTGCCTTGTCAGTGGGCCCTACTTTGGAGTTTGTGCTCCTGAGAGTGATAGAGTTGGACTCAGTTATGACTTGCCTGCACATGGCTCACCTGTCCATTCATTTACTTTCACGCAACAAAGACAGGTTTGAGCAGTGGCTTCAAAGACCCTATGTCAAACAAAGTAAAAACATTTATTCTCTAGCCCTTTATAGAACATGTTTGACCACTCCAAGTCTAATTTCAAAGAGGTTCTCCATTTATCTGTTCCTCCATCACCTTTTGTGTCTTATATTTCCTTCTAAACTCTTTACAGCATATAGAAAACATAAGTTTCTAGTGTGTGCTTCAGGAAGTCTGGCAGTGTAGCAGTCCAATATCAAGCTCCAGGATACATCTGTGATCGAAGTCTTTTCTGCCATCTAGCACACCTTGGAATCTCAGCCAATATTTCTTCCCTCTTTAAAAGTATCCTACCCCTCTCACCATGAATTGAAAAAAACTTTACCCTGCTAATCCTTTTCCTTCATCTCCCCAAAGACCAGTATATACACTCTTTCATTACAAGGAAAGAGGTTTATAATAAAAAAAACATTACAAAATTTAAAGTTTATGAAATATTAGTATGTTCTTACAGTTGTAGTGCCTAAGCAGGAATGAACTTGATTCTGAGATGGTAACTAAAACTGCATTGAACATTGATGGTCTGCTTTTTATACCTTTGTGTAGAGTTTCACCAGCTGCTCTCTTATATTCGGTAGCCCAGCAACAAGATGAGACCATACATACTCCTTATTTCATAAAGCTTTCCCCATGTTTTGGATAACATAGGCATTTACCAAACAACAAAAACCTATTTCCTCGTTATATACATGAAAAACAACTTGCAGGTCTTCTAGGAAAATAGAAAAATGTGATTGCTTATTTTTCCCTCATTTTTGTTTTGAAATAGATGGAATCATATTCACCAGCACTCCAGAAGGTTCAGACTTGTCTGACAGGTCCAATGTCCTCAAAACTAGCAAGTCTGAGGTGGCAGGGGATTGATACTGTACTATACAGAAGGAATCACTCAGCGGGGACTGACATGTAGGGAAACTAGCTATTGGAAAAGAGTGAGCTTGGAGAAAATGTAAAGGTATTAGAGACCACTAGATAGAAGATAACAGCAAGCCCTTCAATCTTAACACTCTCCCTTCTGTGAATCTTTAGTAAAATTGCAGGAGAAAAAAAAGCAATTCTTGTGGAATCTAGTCAAATAGGATGGATCTTTAGGTCTAAGACTGATGAGAACTGAGTTGATAAGGTCTCTGCTGAAGATTACGAGTGGGGGCAGAAGAAGCATGAGGAAGTATTGAATTATAGATACAGTAGAAGGCTTTGAGTTGCTCTATGTTATCAAGTGGAAGTATGAGTAAATATGCCAATATGTCCTATAGCAGAGAAGGGCCTCCATTTGGAATCTGATCGTCAATTTCATTTTCTCAAGCTGAGAAACAACAAACTAGGAAATGTAGTTGTTGGGCAGTCTGTATGTGTGCAGGTACTATCACAGGCAGAAAGATATACAGCTTTCAGTTCCTCAGTCCATTTACTTCCAACTGAGCATAATAATCTTCCTCAAATGATTTTCTTTCAAAGTTGACTGGCCTTGGAATTGGCTGAATAACCAGAGAGACTGAGCAAGCATTTGTCCTAGGGTTCTTGTGGCTCCAAACCATTGGATAAAGAAATAGAGATTCAAGTGTCTCAGCAGGATTATCTTAATTACTGATTAACTTAGTGCACTGAGCCAAATTACAGCTTTCTTAATCTTTTCATAAAATCTAGTATTTCCTTCCAATTTTGTTGACACCAGTTGACCCTTGTCAAATAAGATTTGTTCTGTGCTATGTTCCATACCTAATTCTGTTGCATTTCACTCTAATTCACCTTGATTATGTCCCAGTGTTTTATTGTTTTAACAGACTCCTTTTCAAGCACTTTTCCATGAAAAATATTATTTTGCTTTGATGTTCCAACATTTTTCCTGCCACTGCATATGTATGAATTTGCATATATACCTTGAAAATTAAATTATTCCACTGGCAATTTAATATCCTTAATGAGGTGGTCATCTGCCAATAGAAACATTACTGCCATAGTTGCAGTTTTTAATCCAAGATTCTCACTAATTTGTCATGAAATAATGAATATTCTCCAAGGAATCTTTTCAGGAATTCACAAGATTCAACTTATGGCTAAACCATAGCTTTTCCTCATAAATTACATTTAAGTTCAAGGTAATTATGTGCACCCATATAACACAAAGTTCTAAACCATATGTCTATTTTAATGTATTCTCACATTAGGCAAACTAACTGTAATACCTATTTCTCATAGAGATATTTTATTGGTTTTGCTATATTTCAAATACAATGCTTTGCTTTTCCATTTTCAAATTAATCTTCAGCATACACACCCAAATGTAAAAAGATGGCTTTAATAAAGGATGCTGACAAGAAGTAAAACGTTTCTTGGAGTCAGAAGAGTATAATGTAAAGACCCCATGTATTTGGAATTGGAAAATCCTGGGTTCAAATACCTATTAGTGTGAATTCAGGGAACTTATTTAGCTTTAAAATATGGTTTCTTATGCAAATACCCTCACTGTTCTGATTTTGTGATAATCAGGGTAGGCTAAACATTCGCTGTATTAGAAACCATACATGTGTCCCCAGACCTAGTTTTTCTCCCTAGGTCTGGTTTTTAAAATGCTGATGATAAACTAAGCCTGATTTATTATATGACCATCCTGTATGGGAAAAGATTGTAACTTTGGGTATCTTTGGTCACCCTTAAGAGATATAGCAGTGGGACAGATGTGGCTCCGGTGGTTGGGTGTCCATCTCCCATATGGAGGGACCTGGGTTTGATCCTCAGGACCTCCCAGTAAAAATTTGAAAAAAGGTAAATATAGAAGGCATGTGTGCCGCCAGGCCCCGTAAGCAGGTGAGCCCCCAGGCCCCGCGAGCCATGCAGCAAGATAATGACGTAACAGGAGAGTGACAGAAGAAAGAACCAAGACGAGATGCACAGATAAACCAGGAATTAAGGTGGCGCAGGCAGTAGGATGTCTCTCTCCCACATCAGAGGTTCCGAGGATTGAATCCCAGTGAAGACAGGAGAAGGATGAGAAGAGAGGGCAGGAAACGGACACAGAGTCGCCCAGCAAGTGGACACAGAAACAGCAAAAACGGGGAGTTGGTAAAATGGATAAAAGTAAATAAATAAATAAATAAATCCTTTAAAAAAAAAAAAGGTATAGGGGAGGAAGATACAGACTATAGTTGGTAGTAATACTTTGACGATGCTCTTTTATGATTTATTAACAAATGTTTCACAACAATGCAGGGTGTTTGGGTGGGGGGTGATGTGTGGGAGCCCTGTATGATATTATGCATGTTTGTAAGTTCACAATGTTTACTGAACACTTATAGTTTATGTATGTTCATATATGAATGATATACTTCAATAAATTGTTAAAAAAAATACGGTTTCTTCATTTAAAAGATGAGACCATTGATGATTTTCTTATAGAGTTATTGTGAGAATTAAATGAGATAATATATGTGTAATAAACCATTCTTATTTCCCAGGACAACATTAACTAGGTAAGGAATTGGTGTCCAAAGTACAGACAAATATAAGTAAGCTTGTCTCTGAGATGGGTTTCATGGAACAATGAATAGTAAGGAAACTCCATATGCTATAAACATACTTGGACCAAATCACACCCACTTTCAGGAAGTAAGAATGCTCAGTGAGCCAGACAAGATGGGCCACTGAGCTCTGGCAGTACACTGAAAGGAGCTAAGAAATTGTTTAAGATACTTGTGCCACCTATTTTACTCCCAAAAATTCTAGAATAAAACTAGAATTCAGGGTGACTCAAACCAGGATGACCTAAATATGCAAAACCATCATTAGTTCCATATGCTTTCCTAAACCTCAAAAGACATTGTTATTATTGTCACAAAAATCAACAGATCTTACAAAATGCATGTTGCCTTGTAAACATCGGTGATCATGAGTCTTTCCTAGGCAATCGTATCTATTCCCAGAGATTCAATTGCCATCTCTATGATGATGACTCTCAAAGCCCCTTTATTTGTTATTTTGTTTTAAAGCACACTGTTCCCTATTTGTTTACTCAGAAAACACTAATCACAACTGGCACATCACTTTAAAATATACGTTATATATATTTTCTGGAAAGTAATGATGTCATACATTAATTAATTACAAATATGGACTCCCTGAAGGAGTGTGCCAGGGACAAAAAAAAAAAACAACATTGAGCACATGTTTGTTGATGGTGATCTCACAATAAAGCTGTACTATTTTGGTCTTTTCAGAGGACTCTCTATTTGAAAGATCTATGTTCCATTGAGGAGTTCATCACAAACATTTATTGAAAAGTGCAGTAATGGAGCTATCCACAGGATGCATCATCCTTTGTAATTTTAAATCTCTCAAATAAAACTCCTCTAAAGAATTAAAGCAATTAAATTAATGGCCAGTGTCACTTCAGAACAAATTGTTCTGGTCAATTATGTCATTCTGTGAAAAATTAAAATATTTCAGTTGGCTAAGATCAAAACAACAATAAATGAATGTCTTCCCTTGAGCTAACCAAATCCTAATCAAACTCTAAAGCTCATTTCATGTCCCACTTTTTCCATGATATCTTTCTTAGCCACTTACTTCAATCCTCATGGATCACTAATTTAACAGATTATAATAGGCTGTACTGCCTATATAACAATTTTTACACTTAGAGAATGCCCAGTTAAACCTTCATTTGATAGATAAATAGAAATACAGAACAATTTTGTGATCAAACCAAGGACACAGAACTAATTAGGGGCAAAATCAGGACTACTAGAATTTGTTTGGTTTCATGCCAAGTTTTTTCCACTACTCTCTGCCTACTTTTTTATATATATATATATTTTTTTTTATTTCCTTTTATATGTGGTTTGTCTCTCACAAGAAACCATAGAATCTTTGAGGGATAAAGAGGGTGGAGATGAGCTGGGTAGGGGATTTAGGGGAAATTCTCAAGCACCTGCCGGATGCTTTACACATATCATTTATTCTATTGATTATAACAACCCTGTAATGATTTTTCTTCATTTCACAGATGAGGAACTAAGGCTCAGAAGACTTATTTCCCAAGGCCACACAACTGGCAAGCTGGACAGTTTGCTTACTTTGGGAAAATTTTAGGATTGTAGTGGATACTGAAGGACATCATTGTGCTACTATTTCCCCCACCTCCTTATACGTTAAAGACATATCCCCATTTATTCACAATACCTCCTCATTCTTAAGAAATGCCCTGTGAAATCAGAAATCCTTAAAAACGTAGTTATGGAGACACAGAGTAAGAAATTTTTAATCACAATGTTTACTGTATAGCAACAAATATGAAGAGGGTCTTTGAAATAAATGGATATGGAGCAATCATTTTTGTCCTAATTGGCATCATTGTTGGCAGCTGTAAAGTACATTAAATGCTCTCTGCATTATGCTTCTACTATGTAGCTAGACCATTATCAATAAAAGGAAAATGAACATCTTTGCTCAGATTTCCATTAAGTAAATAGGCCTCATGAAGGAATGCAAAGGGCATTTTTGCTAATGCCTTTCCCTTTGTGAGAATGGAAAACTGAAGATTTTGTGAATATGGAAGTAAGTCAACAATGTGGTCTGTTGACTGCTTACTAGCATCAAGTGATAAGCATTTTATGTCCCTCCTTCTGTCCTAGGTAGCTATAAGAGATTTTTTTGTCAATTATTAGTTGCAGTAAGGACACTGGGAGTTTTGTAAATTTTTAATTTATTTACAAAATACAATATATTTGTTCATATATGTATTTATATGTCCATATATGTATTTACGTCTAAAATTATTTTAATAATTACATGCAGTATATTATATAATTATAAACTGGATCAAATTTTTCAAACTTTGATATGAGCCATTTCTAATATTAATTTAGAAGAAATATTGTAATTTACAATAAAACTTTATATCATCTAAAACTTTTTTTACTTTAGGTCATTATTTATTTTTACAAAAGAGCCTCTAATCATACAAGAACAAAGGATAACTACAAGATCTCAAATATGGTGATTTAACTCTAGGAAAAAAAAAATTATTCATAGAATGAACAGAGAAGAATCTGAAAATTTGCAGAAGATACCAATTCCCCAAATTATATATTCTTTATACAGACTAGGACTGGCTCCCACATAAAAACACTGCTTCAGTAAGAGCAAAAGTAGCATAAATCATAGGATCTAAATATGGAAGAAACCTAATTATCCACCACACCCCCACCCTATTCAAGCTTTGCTACAGAACATTTTTCTCACATGGCAAATGCTAAATGTCTCAGTACATAGCCTTGCTCAGGGGGAAAAAAATTTTAACAATGTCACTAAGAGTTCAGTTCAGAAAAAAGTCCTCATCATCTCAGTCCAGTTTTTTGTTTTGTGGAATATTCTAATACTGAAAAACATACTGCAGGAGTACAATATATATGAACTTTCATAAACAGTTTAAAAAAATAACGAACCCATTGCCTGTTCATCTCATAAAAAAAAAAAACACTAAAAATTAGTTAAATTTAGCTATATAAATATTTTAAGTATCTATAGATTTATAAATACATCAACTTGTTCAAAAGTTTTACACCTGGAGAACTCTGGATAGAAAGTTTAACTAAATCTTATTTTAAATGCACAAAGCAAGATTAGTCCTAGAAAGAACCTTAGGTTGAATTTTGAAAAAGATAAACAATTGATCCTAATTTTAAAAAAATATGTACACATTTTGATATTTCTGTGTGAAATTAAAGGAGGGAAAATGAATATAGAGAGATAAATTAGAATGCTACTGCAATCATCCTTTTGAAAATATGAGTACCTGACCATTTCCAGGAAGGATAAGCAAGGTCCAAGAGGCATTAAGAATGAGGAGTCTGTATGGCTTGGAAAATGTTTAGAAGTGAGGTGAGAGTAGGGAAAAGAAAAAGTCAAAGACAAATCCAAGATTCTAAGTCCAAGTGACTGAAGAGCATCAGTGACATTAATAGGAATAAGAAAGTGGTTCTCGGAAGAAGAAAGTGAGTGCTGTTTGGACACATGAATTTGGGGGTGCCAAAGGAAATTTTGATGGGGTGAAAAGAGGACAGGGTTAGAGATAGAGATTTAGAAACCATGTGCGGAAAGGAAATTGTTTGAGCCATTGGGGTGGAGGCAATGGAAAAGGGAGAGAATGTAGAAGGAGAGGCCTAGGGATATCACCAGCAAACAGGGTTTCTGGAACACAAGGAGAAAATGAGAGGAGTGGCTTTTATTGTGGAGGGGGCAATGGAAAGTGCAGCTGTGCTCTGCTTTAAAATGTCGGTTTTAAACTTTCTACTACTGAAAAATAAATAAATAAATCACTGTGTGTCTTCATAATGAAGTTAATTGGGGACACTGTCTAATCTTAGCCAGGTCAAGCAGGGCAGGTGGAGATGGCGTCCTCAGAGGAGTGATTTTGATTCTGAATAGCAGTAAGTGTGAATCAAAGAAAGGTAAGAGTCATCCCATGGCTCACAACAGCTACTGGGGAAGTAAGCGCAAGTCATTGTTAGTGCTGCTGAGTCACACTCTATTAAAAACGAAGCAGAAGAATAGAAAAGTACACTCATTGGTTCTGAATGAAAGCACTCAAAATTCTCATCTAGGAACTGTTATAAAGTGAAAAAAAATGATGCCAATGAAAAAGAAAAAAAACAAAAACAATTTTAACTCAAAGAACTGGGAATATGTGCTCTATTATTTTCTTTGAAAATGCAGGCTCAGTTGGAACAACCTGAATCTCTCTAGTCAGAATTTTCTTTTTTCCTCAGATTCCTCCTCAGGTAGCTATAGTACCAAGGTCCTCCCAGGGTAGCAACATGAAAATCACCAAAATATTCTTTATTTTGTGTGGTTTCTGTTCTCCTTTCAGAGAACACAGTGACCAGTCTTAGAAAGAAGTATCTCATTTGTGATTGTGTTTCCACTGACAAGTCTGGCATACCCTTAAGCAGACGGGCAACCCACCACGAGGGTCCAGGTATGTGACATATTAGATATGCACAAAAAGATTAGGAAAATCCCCATCACCTGCAAAAGACTTTATCTCATTCCAGAAAGTGGTAAAGAAAGAGATATTTAAAATATCCGTGCCTTGAAGGTGATATACAAGCCATTAAATTAAACTCCATAGAGCTATATAAAGTTATGCCCAAGATTCACAAACTTCTCAGAGGGAAATATATATATATATTTTTTTTTTTCTTTATCCAGAAAAATAAAAAATTCAAATTAGTGAGATAAATCTACATGTCAGCTCTTCTGTTCACTGAATTAGACACCTACAAGGTACTTTAAAGTTTGAACTAGATATCTGCTCTTCTAGGTTCTGTTCAGCTCCGAGATTTTACTATTTTGAATTTGCCTTAAAAGAGGGAATTTTTTACGAGAATCCATCACTAGTGAGATGACCTGGGCCATGTCACCCCTCAGATTGATTATGGGAATCCTCCCTCACAAATGATCCCAGGACTTCCTCACCTCCAGGTGGAGCCGTAGCTGAAAACCTCTTGAGTTTCTGCTGCAGGTAACCCCAGCTCACCCATAGGAATGAGTAGCAAACATAGAAGCCCATTTTGCACTATTGTTTAAAAGTCCCACGGCCAGATGCATTCTATGGTAGGGTGATCTTTAAGCCACCTATATATTCCCCAGGAAATATGGGCTCCAGGAAAATTTCGGGCCACCGTGTTGCTGTTATTGATGATGCATTATTTATTACAGCATAGTAAGGAGGGGTCTCGGACCTTTAGTCTCTACTTTAAGTTCTATACCTGGCCAGCAAAAAAAAGAACACTAGTAAAGTGTTCTTTAAGCTCCTCTTGGAGTAAGACACTTTACATACCTTATTTCTTGTGGTCCTCACAATAGTCCCCTATTATTATTATTACCTCCAATTTACAGAAAAGATCACTTAAGGACTCTCCCATTTCTAAGGCCCTCTACAGCCTCTGCCTTGGGTCACTTCATCCTGCCGTGAGGGGTGCCCAGCTCTCAGCTCTGTCGCTACCTCAAACACTAAAACTCTGAGTTCCCTTCAGCCTGACCACATTGTATCATCCAGGCTTCTCTCTCCTCTTCCTCCTTCAAATCATAGGGAATAGAAAGGGGTTGGATTTTCCTCCCTCTGTTTCACATCTTCCTTTCCCTGGCTCCAAAGAGCCTTAATGGTAGAGAAGGCTCTCCATGTTCAGTTATTCCTTGTTGATTCCAAAAGGGAAGAAAAAAAGTATTTGGAATGTCTTTTGTCAATAAAATAGCCCGTATTGTATGGTTATTATTGTGCTCTTTAATCCTACTCTTGCA
Organism: Cabassous unicinctus; assembly: GCA_029593785.1. Classification (NCBI taxonomy): domain Eukaryota; kingdom Metazoa; phylum Chordata; class Mammalia; order Cingulata; family Chlamyphoridae; genus Cabassous; species Cabassous unicinctus. Next base: position 3,557 of record JAQZBX010084300.1, on the reverse strand, counting down.
TGATAGAGTAATATCTTTGTCACTTATTAACAAACTCAAATCATCCCTGTCTGCCACTCCAAACAAATGAATGTCTAGATAGACTAGGATGAATTTGTTCCCAGAAAGGAAAAAGTGAAGCACACATTTATTTTTAAATATCACCCTCAATATATAGGTGTTGGGGATTGAATTATGTACCCCAGAAAAAATATGTTCTTAATCTTAATACATTATCGTGGGTGTGAACTCAATGTAAACAGGACCTTTTGAAGATGTTATTTTTAGGTAAGTTGTAGAAAACTGAATCAGTTTGGGCTTTAATCCAGATTACTGGAGTCCTTTTAAGCAAAATGAAATTCAGACAGAGAGAGAGAAAGCTATGGGAAGAGGAACATGCTAGAAGTCAATGGGTTCCAGAAAGAGAAAAGAGAAGACATACTATGTGCATTGCCATGTGACAGAAGAGTCAAGGAACCCCAAAGATTGCTGACCAGCCATAAGATACTAACCCAGGAAGAAGCAAGCTTTCTAACCTCTGAACCCATGAGCCAATAAATTCCTGTTGTTTAGCCAACACATTGTATAGTATCTGCCAGACTTCTACCTTCCAGAAGATAAGGCTGAACCCTATTCATCTTTGGTATTCCTATACCACATTAGGTGTTCAGTAAAGATTTTGTGAGTGGATTGTTGTTGAGTTTTATCTGGAAAGGAAATACCACTTAAGCCAATGTTTGCAACTGATACCAAAGTACAAATTAGTTCATCAGAATAATTACCAAGAATAGCCCAAGGATTTAGTATACTAGAATGTACACTTCAGAAGAGTAAGGACCCTGCCTTTCTAGTAAGCACCTAGGACAGAGCCAGGATCCCACTAGATCACGAGTTTTTAACCAGGGGTCCACAGACCCAAAGATTTCAGGGGGTCTGTGAGCCTGAATTGAAAAAATTCAACTCGATTAGATGTCTAACATGATATCAGTGTTGCCTTGTCAAATATTACACCACACTTTAATGTTCTAATTCAAGATAAACAACAGTCTACATATTGATATGTCTTTAAAAAATAAAATTTAACTTTTCTATATTTTTGATGTATTGGATTATTATTTAATGTGTTAAGAAAGAAGGACATATGTTTTTTATTTTAGTAATTGTGTAACTGATTTCCTTTGTAACTTTATTTTATGCATTTAAAAACATTATTTCTGTAGGGACATGTTGGTGCAGGAGTGATATATTTATTAAATAATACACAGTATAACGTGGACTTAGTATGATTTTTACTTTGATGTAGCATGTTCTGAGTGCAGTTGATAACTGTCTGCAAAAAGGTTGGTAAGGATGGTGGAGATGGTTTTATGACTGTGGGAAAACTCAAATTTCTAAATGTTTGCGAAAATGACCATTTGAACAGATGCTGAACTGTGTTAGTTTATCAAATATTGAAACTATGGGAAAGTTGTAAAACATAATTTTGAATAATCCTAAAATTTATTTTAAAGACATGCCAATGCTGAATGTCATAAAACTTTCTGCTGCTACATTCTGAGAAGGGGTAAGTGGTTTTCACCTGACTGGCAAAGGGGTCCGTGGAACAAAGAAGGTTAAGAACCCCTGTACCAGAAAATAGTTGAAGAGTGGCTCAAAAAGCAACTCTTCTGGGGGAAGCATAAGAGAAAAATCCGAAGTGTGATAAAATATTGGAAGGGTAGTCTGATTAGATTATGAGTGGGGAGCACCAGGAGGAGGAGGTCCTGGGCAATTGGGGAGAAATATGAGGGCATCAGGTTTCTGGGGAGGAGCAAGGCAGGATCTAAGAAGAATGATAATTAAATAATTACTGGATTCTCAACTGTGTATAAGAGCATTGATTTCTTTAACAATTGGCCATAATGGATAATTAGTTTCTTGTATATGAAAAGCAGAAGAGAACAGAGACTCTGATTTCTAATATTTTGTTGGAAACATGACTCGGACTGTTTACATAGTTTCCACTATCAGTTGCCCATATCTGACGAAAATTCTGCACAGGACAAGAGCTACACTAAACAGGCAGTCTTGTCGTGCAGGAATCCATATGCCTCTTAATCTAATTCAGTGTTGGAAATTTCTCCTCTTTTACAAAGAATATTAAATCAATAATTACGAAGTATCTGCGGCAGGCCAGTTTACAAAGTGATAATGAGTATTCCTATTTTTCAAATGGCTAAGTTGATGTTAAAAGCAAGTTCTATCCTGGTAAATAATAATACAAATTAACTTTGTTTTGGCCACACCTCCCTTTCACACATACACAAACACACTGAGCATGCACATATAAGGTAAAGCCCGCTTTCCTTAGGAAATCTGTTACCTTTCTATCCCTTCTTAGAGTCCTGAGAGCTTTTTATGGCTCCTGACCAAGAACTTTTCCAGGTTGCCACAGAGAGGAAAGGTGTTAATTATCTATTTAGCACTTGCTTTTTTGACTCTAGGTATTAACTGCTCTTCATTTCTCTGCCAAGGTAATTCTTGGTCTGTTATCAGAGCTCCAAGGTCCTTCTGTCATCATTTTGACTCACAGTTGTGAATTACCCTGCTCAAAAAGAAGGACATTGCATATACAGTTAGGGTGTGAACTAAATCTCAATCTAGTTAATTATTAATAAAGCATTTAGGAGCAACAAGGGTATCATTTCTCCTGGCCCTATGTCAATTCTCTCATCCATCTGCAATATGCTTTCCCATTTTATTAATATTCTACTTACAAATCAAATTCCTCATATTGCTCAAATTATTAGGGTAACAGGTAAATAGATACTCTAAGTATTTTGACTGAAGAAGATATGTTTCTGTTTACATGTGCCACTCTCACTAGATGCTGTCAGGGACACAAAAATCACCAAGACTTTTGCTGTCCTCGAGAGAACTTACAATGAAATAGCAACACAAAATCACTTAGTAGTTTAGGCTCAGGTTGAGGTACAAATAATCAGCAGTTCTAAATGGTTAACAAGTCACTTAATTTTTAATAAAGTTTTATTAGAATTTCAATGTAGCAAGTTCTAATCAGAAACTTAAAAAATTGAGAGGAGAAAGAAAATTTATAAAGTACATGTAAAAAAAAATGACAATGTGATGCAAGGGCAGAGCAGAGGACTGGAAGTAGGAGACATGGGTGGAAGTCCAATATCTACCACGCAACTGCAGACTAGTGCTGATAAGGGATTTCTCTGACATCTATATTCCTTATGAGAGGAAATGAGGCTATTGGATGTGGTGATTTTTAAGGTGCCCTCTGTTTTTAAATTGTATGGTTTTACAGATTCTCACTATATTTGTTTTTTTAAAGCTAACACACGAGTTTCCATTGAAGCTTGGATCTTTTAAAAAGTAGATGTTTTCAAATTGCTGAATAATGTAAACAATGTCCTTATGTAACTACAAAGAACCATTTTTTATTTCAATATGGTTTTTCTTGTATCTTATCAAAACAAAATAAATAATAAAAAGTGACAGTCTCTTTTCCACCAATATTTAAAACTTATTTTCCAAACATTAAAAATAATTAAGTGGCAAAAAAAAAAAAA
>JAQZBX010084299.1:0-13276 GCA_029593785.1 Cabassous unicinctus | reverse complement strand
GAAAACAGAGTTTAATAAAAATGTTTTTTTTTTTAAGGAGAAAGAAAAAGAACTCGGTTTTCTTTCCTCCAAACCCCCTTTACACCCTCTCTACACTCCCCACATTTAGCATAAAATAAATCTCAATGAGTGGGACTGAAAGGTTAGAACTTTTAAACTAAGGCAATTACTGAGTGTGCGTGTGTTTATCTGGCAGAGATTGCACCTGAAGAACTAAACTAATCTGAATGAATAAAGGAAGGTAGAAAAATCGGAAAGAGGGATGATGTTGAAGACTGACGGGCCGAAAGAAAAAAAAAAATTACCTGTGCTTTAGGGAATAGAAACAGGCATATTGGGACCTTAGACGAATAAATATATGGTTTCCCCAGCCCTGCAGAGAGCAACTCTAAGTGGCAACACATTCGTAGAAAGATTGGAGATTCTGCCAGCGATTATTTCTTCCTACAGGCTCTCCTTTTTCTTTATCCAACAGGTGAACTTCCTATCTGTGCGGCCATCGCAGAGACCCCCACGCAGGGTTTCTATTATCTATTAGTAATTTGCTGATCCCTCTTCTACCTCCACACGCCGAGTGGACTGCCCTTTATATTTAAAATCCAATCAAATGCCTTAGCTGATAGGAACGCGGCTTTGGAAAACTTGCTAAAGAGACCACGGGATTTAAAGCAGTTGTGCTGGTGCCCATTAAAGAGACACGATTGCCTCGAGGAAGCGTCCCAAAGCCAGGTTCTGTCCCCAGACCCAGGAGCCCCAGTGGCTCTCTCTCCAAGTCCGAGGGAGGGTGACGCCCCGGGTTAAGGAGTGAAGGGCAGGCGTGGTGCGATGCTCCAGGGAGGGGAAAAGAGCCAGCGCGGCCCGCGGCCGGGCAGGTGGGTACCGGGTGCGGGGCAGAGGCGCAGGACATTTGAGTGTGCGTCCCCGAGCCGCGGCAGGGCTTGGCGCTCGAGACGCACGCCCAAGGCAGCGGCTCCTCACCTGCGGAAGCTCTAAAACCTTGGGAGTGAAGCCACCCTGGCCCCTCAGCCTCCTGAGGATAAGGGCCGGGCCGCCCCTAAACAGCCAAGAGCCCCTTTTTCTCTCTCCCAACCGCTCTCTCGCTCACACGAAGTATATGTCTCCCCCGGAGACCCGAGGCACGGATCAGCAAGCCAGCGTGGTGGCTTTTACAATTCAGAAAGCGACTTGTAGCTTCATTAAAGCCACAGCTCGACATGTGCGCAGGAGCCAGCGGCCACTAATCACGAATAAATCTTCAGCCCTTCCGCCGAGGAAGTCTAAGCGGCCGCAGGTTCCTCTGGGTTTACTTCTCAGACCAAAGTCTCTCCCTTCTTTACCCCACTTCCTTCCCCCCATCAAATTCCCTCCAACCCCCCTCCCTCCCCGGGGATAATCTGCTCTTGTACCTCTAATTAGTAGCATTCGCACCCTTAAATCCATCAGGATGGCCAGAAAGGCCCAGCTGGTGCCGACACACCCCTCCTGGAAACCCAGCCCCTGCCTGACCATTAGACTGGAAAACCGTTCTGTTTGAATTAAGTCCTTTGGAATTTAGAGATAGATAGAAACAAAAAGCCTGAGTTTCTCTAGGAGCAGACTTTCCTTCAGCCAAGGCTACCTTTGCTGAAGGTAGAATCCGGGTGATGGAAGAGCGGTATGTGTGCGATCAGATTTCTGAGTCAACCCCTTCCCCAGGAGCCACTTGCAACGCGGAGACGAGCGAGTCCCCGCGTCAGCAGAAAAGGAACCGCGACCGAGGCCGCCGGGCCAGCCGGAACCAGGCAGAGGGTCGTCGGCGCGCGCGGGGGACAGGGTGGCGAGGGGGTGTGTGTGGGAGGGGGTGGCCCAGAGGGAACGGAGGAGCGAGAAGCGACAGCCTGCCTTGGGTCGCACAGGGTGTAGTGGCGGGATCCGGCTTCCAAGGGCAAGGGCTTTCCAGTCCCAGGAGCATCTGTGGTGGGGAGGGGAGGAAAGAGGAGGCGGCGGGAGAAGAGGAAACTCGCAGGGGAAAAGAAACGGGGGTAGGAGAGCCTGCAGGAAGATGGAAAGAGCCCCCCCACTCCCCAGTCTGGCGGATGGCGAGCTGGGGTCAAGCTAATGCCCAGGCTCAGGAGACAACGGTCGCCGCCTGGTTGAGGGACGCCCCCCCCCGGGGTCCCGCGGTCCCACTCCCCACCAGGCAGGGCGCCAGAAGGAGCGAGGTGGGCTCTGCGCCCTAAAGAGCTCGGGATCCCAGCGGCTGCTCTTGCCAGGGTCCGCGGCCCAGCCCTTCGCGGCCTTCCTGGCACTGCCCAGGCAGACCCCCGAGGAGCGTGAGGGCAACAGGTTGGGTGACAGCGGTTAAGGGAGTCCTGGAAACGCGCAGCCCTTTCGCCTCCTCTCGCTGGCGCCAAAGAACTTTGCTCGGCCACTGGGTGGCGGCAGGCGGGAGCGAGGGGGCAGAGGTGGAGGTGGGGCTGAGATCCGGGCGTGGGTGGCGAGGGGTGGACTTCGGGACTCCCCGAGTGGCAGAGAGACCCCCTTCTTCCGTCCGGCCGGGTTGGCAGATGCTAAGCACCTCCCCGCCCTCACCCCACTCTAGGCTTCCACTGCGAACCCTGAGGGTGGGGAGCGGAGGTGCAGAGGGACGGGTGGCGTCTTTGAATCGGGGTGTGGGGTGGTTTCGGGGTCTCAGTGGCTGGAGGCAGGCGGCGGACCCCACCCAGAGGGCAATAAACGGCCAGGGCGGGAGAGGTCAGTCCACTGCCGGACTTCACGCCGCTCTGGACTTGCTCTCCAGACGCCACCGTCCAGGGTCAGCTTTAGGGGCATACTCAGCCCTCCCCGGCGCCACCACCCTCTCCCCTCCGCTCGCCCCCCACCTCTACACCACCATTCTCTTGACCTTGCTGACGAACTGCCCTGTCCTTCCCCCACCCAATGACCGCCCTTACAATGTGCCCCTTTCAACCGGGCAACTCGTTGGTCGCCGAACCTTCAGGAACCTTTTGGAGCGCAAAAAGATTCTTGCTTTCCTGGCCCAGCAACAGACAAATGTTTTATTTCTCTCCAGAGATTTATTTATTTTTAAATAGCCAGTCTTCATATTCTTATGGTATAAATATTGTGAAGGGAAAACTCTACCTTTCAAAACAAAAGAACCCTGACCTTTCTACCCCAATGTTTACGGAGTTTCATTTTACCCTTGCAGAAATTTATTCGGGACAGGTTCTCTCCGTGGATTATTTTGATCTCCTCAGCAGCAGGGGAAGGGATCCTGCAGGAAGAGGGGAGGCTTTGAAGGGGAGGGCTGAGTTTGTGGGTTCTGTGGGTGAGCGGAATAGGATCATTTTCCTTCAAGACATTTTATCTCCAGGGCCACCTCTGATACTTGCTCCCTTATGACTCTCCGAGAAGGTAAAATTTCCCTAGAAGCCTTCTGAAAAAGAGTTGAGACCCCCAAAGAGTCTCAAACCTCTAGTGCCTACGTCCGTGAATATTCCTTCCTCCGAAATAGTTTTCTGCCTGCCACGAGCAGGGGCAGAGAGTCGTGGCCCCAGCCCGGTCACCCCAAACCCTTCTAACTTTTTACCCACCAACTGTGGCTGAAGAGAGATAAAGGTAAAGTGTGGGCATTTCTGAAGCGTCATCATAAACAAATAGGAGGAACCTCAGAAGGGAGAGAGAAAACCCCGGAGCTGGGCCCTGCTGATGGTTGCCACCAGCTGTACCCTTAGACATTTCTACTGGGGCACCGCTTCTTCCTAAAATGGAGGAAAATGCCTCAAAAGCCTTCCAGCCTACGATAATGTCCCAGTCAACGGTGCTGATAACATTTCTAGTGTTAATTCCAACCCTGCGAAGATAGCGGGCTCGGTAGGCGCCAGGGTCAGGTCGCATTTCAAGGCGATCTCTTCCCCAACCCCCCAACTCCATCGTTTTACACGCCCCCGAAGTGGGTTTGCAGGTTTGCAAAAGAGGGTGAAATTCATTCTCTGGCTTTTTCTTCTTCCCTCCCCCACCCCCCTTTTACCCCTTCACCACCCCAACCCGGAAGAGCTCCGCTCTCTACAGTGAACAGGAGGAGGAGGGGAGGGGGCGCCTAGGAAGGCTGCGCATCACCCAGCTTTTACTTCTCGCTGGAAGCCCGCGCGGGAGGCCGAACTCAGCTGCAGCGGCGACCACGGCAGCGGCGGCCACAGTGGCGAACTCCGCCTGCCATTTCTGCCTTCAGCTCTCTGGCAAGTCAGGACAAAATAGAAAACAGCTGGCTAGCGGGAGCGAGCTGCCCAGGTCAGTGAATCTCTTCCCCCTCTTAACTCAGCACTCGCTTTCCCTGATCCACGTGGAGAGAATTAGGAGGTGGTCCCGACTCCAAAGGGACAGCTGTCTCTGGAAGAAAGTGAACTCGACCCCAGTCCTTATTGTTCTTTCCAGTCCCTGGAAGTCTTTGGCTTTCTGCAGTGACCTTGGGCGAGCATGGTGTGTGGTGTGTGTGTCCTTGTTTGGAAGAAAGAGCTAGCAGAACTAGGGGTGCGTGGAAAAAACAAAACAGAAAACCAAGAGGTGGCGGGGATGCCAGAGGATGGGAGAAAGCAACCCTTTTGCCCACAGGCAGCTCAGCGTTCTCCCGAAGGTGGCCGCACTGGTTAATTTCGTGTCATTTTCGCGCTGATTTCCCTCTGCTTCCAAGAGTGTGTTTAGGCTCATTGTCTGCATAGAATTACAGACACAGCTGTGCGGTGTGAGATAAAGTTGGAGCCCAGATGTGTTGACATCTGGCATCTGTCATTCTCGAGGGAGCTGGTGGCCGGGAGGTGTCTTTGCTTCCAGGAGCACCCTAAGGCGTTGAGAAACCCGGAGCCGCCGAGAAAGACAGTGCCGAAGGTCCTGGGGAGCGGGAGGGGCAGAGAAGACCAGAATTCTACTTTCTCCCGGCCGTCGAACCAAGAGACCTCCAAGAAGTCGCTCAATCAGAGGGAGTTCCCCACGAAGACATACTGCTAAAATGTAAAGGAAGTCTAGCCAATCTGGGAAAGACGGTTCCTTTTCTCCCTCTCAGACATCAAGGGGTGTCCGAGGGAACTGACACAGGGGTGATTTGTGTCCAGGGCAGGGGGTGGAAGTGAGTCTAACCTGCAGGATTTCCCTTTGGTTTGGTTCCCATGTATTCTCTTCCTTCTCTCCCCCCCTCACCCACATTCACCAGGATGTTAGATTGTTCATGGGAGATTCAGAACTTTAAAGGGACAAATAAAGTAGCCTTCTCGCAGCCCTTCCATCCTTAGTTGTCAACGCAGAAAGGGTGGGCTGTTTGCTCCGTGACAGGCTGGCAGGCAGGGTCCCCACCAGGCCAGCAGAATTAACCAAAGCTTCTGCACATAAGAAGGTGGGGAGGGGATTAGTATTAAAGCTCTGTGCGATTCCGAGGAAAATGAGGTGTTTTCTGCAGGTTTGAACCCAGGTCTGGGGAGGTTCGTGTGCGGTGTCTGAGTCAGATGAACTGAGTCCCAAGTAGGTATTGGTGGCAGTGCATGCTCATTGAGCTCCCCTGGTTGATTCTGGTGCCAGCGAGGCGTTGGTCCAGCTAGCAGCTTGTGGCCCTGCCGGGTCTATGTGGCTCATGGCCTGAGAAGCCGGCTGGATTTGAAGGATGCAGGAGAGCCTGGGTTGGTTTACAAGCCTCCTCCTGCACAGAGGCCCCCTCCATTCTGCACAAGAATGGCCCTGCCAGCCCTGGGGATCTGTGGTTGGGGTTAGTCTTTTCCCACCAAAAGCCAGGAGAGGGGGAAGCTGCATTTTTTTTTCTTCAATATTTCCATCCTGCCTCCCTGCATTGGATATATGGGGGGTGGGTGTAAGCAGGGAGTATAATGATGGGATGGGAGTGGACGCTCCTGGATACTCATTGGTAGTGTCCCTCTGTTGGGACACTTAGCGGCCCAGGGCCACACAGAGAGCCTGGGAAGGGGGGCAGGTAGGTAGGAGCCAGGAGGCCGTGGACCCCTCCTCTGGGGGCTAAGGCAATTTGTGCCCCTGAACTGTGGGAGGTAGCAGGGAATTAGGAATCTTGATAAGGTGCATGGGGCAGAGGCCGGAAACCCAGCCCCGGGTTATTCTAATCATTTCTGCGCGGCCATGGGGTGTTGTCTGATGCTGGGCGTCCCGGCCATTTCATACATAAAGGTGCCTTCCTCTGGTGGTATGTCTTTGTGTGCGGACCCAATATTTCTGATCACCTCTTTTCCTTAGCAAATGGTTGGAATCAGTCACCGGAGAGAGGCTTAGCCACTCTGCGGGAGTGGGACAAGGCTGTCCCGGAGCTGGAGTCCCAACCCCGCTTTGCTTCTGGCAGCTGGACGCACCGGGACTGGAGGTGGTGGCGGCAGTGGGTGCGGCCGGGAGAAGGGATTGGAAAGAAACCATTTGCCCAAGGCAGCGGAGCCGAAGTCTCCCTGGGTGTCCGCTGCTCAGGGTCTGCAGGCGCCAGTAAATGTTTTATATAACAAATTGCTTGGGGTCCGCGAGGTGGCGGGCGGCGGCGAGCCGAGCGCCGGCAGGGGCCTCGCGGGAAGGGAGGGGAAGGCGAAGGCAGGCTTCCTCGTACACTTCTGCTCCGGACAGAGTCACGGACACGCGTCCACGCAGGCATATTCTACCGCGGGATCCCCAGAGTGTCCAAAGGAAGACGTGAGCAATTCTTGTTTTTAAAAGCCTGCCTCTCACGTCGGCTGGGTCTCAACGAAATTGTCCTCTCCATTTTCCCTTTCCGTGTTGAGAGCCCTCCCCCTTCTCTTGACGCCCACTGTCGATTGTCCAGCAACAGTGCCCCCTCCCTCCCAGTTCCTCGGGCTAATCTAGAGAAGTGAAAACACAATAGCCCCCAGATAAAGCCCTCCTCCCCTTCTCCGTCAGTGCTCAGTGGAAGCGGCCGGAGGCGCACTGACCCAGGCTCGCGCTCCCCGCGCTGGGCTGAGCCGCCTGGGGGGCTCTGGAGGGCGCTGGGGCGGCAGTCCCGGAGCGCCCCGAGGCCGGGGGAAGCCAGGCGGGTGGCCAGGGCTGGCTGGGCCCAGACCCACGTACACCGCTCCTTGTCCGAAAAATGCCTGGGCGCCGCGGCCCACGGAATTCAGATGCGTGCATCCGCGCGCTGCGGCGATTTTCCTTGGCAAAGGGGCCGCTGCCTCCCCTGGGAGTCAGGGAGACTTCAGCGGTCCAGCCCGAGGGGTCCCCTAGGAGAGGAGCCCGGCTCTAGAGGCAGTGAGCCCCCTTCCCTGGGAGGCAGTGCCACCGCGGGTGGCTGGGCCAGCGGCCTGTGGCCCAGGAGGCACCATGCGGACCCGCCCGAGCGCCTCCAACCCTTCCTCTTCTCTTTGGGCTCCCATCTGTCCTCCTACCCTCCCAGGGCAGGAGGGAGGGAGGGCTGATAGGTGCACCCTTCCTCCAGGGTGACTGGCATTCCTTTCGATTCACCCTCCGGGGAAGTTGTTCTCCCCTGCTCAGCCCTGGGGCTCCCCTTGCGGCCACCCCCACCGCATGGGCACGGTTAAACCCGAAAGCAGAAATCCCCTGTCTTCCCCCTCCCCCTGTCCGCTACACCTCCACCTACCCCTTTTTAAAAATCTTGCTACAATCAGGGTGTTTTTCTACCGGGGAGAAGGGGGAGGCGTTAGAGGGGAGGGCTGGGATCCCTCGAAGCTGGAGGGCCCGGCCAGGGAGTGGGGGCGGAGAGGGAGGGGGTAATCTCCCAGCGCATCTCTTCTTTCTTTGACTCTCCACATCTCTGTCTGGCCCGGGCGGGTTTCCTTCCGAGTTTTAAACGGTGATAAATGAATAAGCAAAAAGAGAGGTAAATAAACGAACCAAGATACTACCCCAAAGAGATGGCTCATTTTACCCGGAAGGTAGACCCTCGGCCTGGGGTGGGTGGGAGTGGGGAGGAGGGTTGCGTGTGCGCAGCTCTTCCCCCCTCCCCCGAGTCCCCTTTCACTCTTCCACCTCCCGCATCTCCCCCGCCGCCGGTGCGTTCTGGGACTCCCTTCCTCTGCCTTCCTCGCTGTTTTATTTCGAAAGAATCTAGCCAGCAGAGACCACTGGCTGCTGCTTTCGTCCTTTTTAATTTCGCTCCACCACTCCGCTTTTCATATCCCGGGGGCAAGAGAAGAGGGGCCAGGAGGAACCGCAGAGAGGTGCTAAGTGGTTAACCCGCGCCGGCCTCCCGCGCTGTTTCAACCCGCGCAGTGGCGGCCCGGCGGTGGTGCCTTGGGCCGTGTCCCCGGCGTAACCCTCGCGCCCCGCAGCCGGCAAGCTGTTTATACAGCTTTACCTGTGCTATTCTCGTATCCAGTAAAAATCCTGGCCCCGCCACGGTAACCTAATCCCGGAGCGGCGGCGGAGGAGGGGGTCGGGACGCCGGCAGTGGCGCATAGGGAGGTGTGGACGCGCCAGACCCGGGCTTCTCTCCTTTGCCCTCTTCGGCGATGTGGCGTGAAATTCGGACACGGGTGGCCGAGGCGGGGGACCCGGGGCCCAGGAGGGCCGAGGCCAGTTTCCACCGCCGGACGTGCCCGGTTTCTCCCCCACACAGCTTCTGGGAACCGCGCGGCGGTCCCGGCGAGACCCGGACGTCTGGCCTCGTCCTGGCCCCGCTTTCAGCTTGCCTCAGTTGTCCCCAACCCCACGCCCACGAAAAATCGGGCAAGGCCGGGAGCCGGCCCCTAAGAGGCCTTCGGATCCCGGGCCAGCCCCGGCCGGCCCCGCCACCCTCCCTCGCCCGGCCGCCGCCCGCGCGCAGAGTCGAATTAAACGCCTCTCCGCGGCTATTGTCTCTCGCTAATTGCTTCAACAATGACCACTATTAAAGCGGAGCCACCCAATGAAAGGCCCCGCCGGGCTGCGCTTGGTTTACGGCGACTACCAGGCCGCGGGGCCGCGAGGCGGGCTAGTGCGGGGCGCCGGCCTTGGCCCCCTCTGGCCCCCGCTTCTTCCCCAGACCCCCGGCAGCAGCGGACAGTTCACACCATTTTTATTGACCGATCGCAGCCTCGGCAGATTGATGGGGCTGGGAGGGAAGGGGCTGCTCCTCCCCCAGCCTCGCGCGCCGAGGTCTCGGTGCAGACCACCAGTTCCTGCCTTTGGTCTCCCCGGTGCCCCCCGCCCCCAGCCCGCAGGTTCCCGGGTTCCCTGCAGCCGCTAGCTGCGCGGCCGGGTCCGCCCAGGCCGGCGCCGGTGCTCCTGGGGGAGGGACGCGGCGGCGCGGCCCGGCTCCGCGGCTTTCTCCACCCTGCAAATATTTGCCGCCTTGCTGGAAATCCGACTGTTTCTCGCGCGCTCCACTTGCAATGTCCTAAAGTCAACACGCTCAGATGACAGCCCCCGGCGGCCTGGGGCGCGCTCGCAATCCCCTTCCCCCACCCCCTGCGCTGGATGAGGCACTCTGGGTCTGCGCCCCCGAGGCGCAGCCGGCCTTGTGACCCTCTGCGGGTAGCGCGCGGGGGCCGGGGGCCGCTTTCCCCAGCACCTAGTCCCCGCGGAGCTCGCCTGGTCGCGCCCATCGCCAGGCTCGGGTGGGGGGACGCCGGCCGCGTGGATCTGCGCTCTCCGGGCCCGGCGACCTCAGGGGAGAGCCCATAGGGTCGCTGCTCTCTTGGGAGCCACGGGCTCAGGATCCTGCGCGGGACTGGGTTCCCCGCTTCCACCCGGGCAGGGTCTCCGCGTCCCGGGGAGGGCGGTGGGAGGGACGTGCACGTGGGTGTGGGTGTATGTGCTTGTGGGTGTGGATATCGGTGTGGGGGTCCCCGCTTACCCCAACCGAGGAAGAGAGAAAGTGAGACTCTATGTCTGACCCTTGCCCCAAGAGGGCACAACTTGACGCCTAAAGCAGCAGCCTCGAGGCCTGACAGTAAGACAGGCCAAACTGGCTCCCGCCGCCCACGAGCAGCCCCAAGCCCGCCTCCTCGCGAGCTGTAGTTGGCGCCGCGGGCTGCTCGGCCCGGGGTGCTCGTCCCCAGGCCCCCAGGCGACCATGCCTTTCGCCAGCCCCTTACCCTGGTGAGGGAGGCCTCGCGCCCTACAAGAGCCCGTGGCCCTGCAGCGGCGGCGGCGGCGGCTGCAGCGTCCTCGGTCTCACGGTTTGCTCCACCCGAGCTCGGTCGGCGGCTCCCGGGAGGAGGGAGACTCGCTCGAGCAGGCCGGGGCGGGGGGCCTGGGGGGAGGAGGGGGCGTCAGGTCTACAGGAGGGCGCTCAGCGGCTCCGCAGGAGTCCGGGCCCGGCCCCGCGGGCTACGCGGAGGAGAATGAGGACCCCCTTTCCCCCGGCCCCCTCCCCTCCCCCGCCCGCGCGCCCCGGGAGGAGGAAGCCGGGCCTGCACTGCCAGCGAGGCGGGTCAGGCCGGCGCCTGGCCTGGTCCAGACCCCCGCAGCCCGGCTCTCCGCCTCAGGCCACGCGCCGCAGCCTCTCGCGGCCTCGCTCCCTTCCCCCTTCCTTCCCCGTCGGTCCCGGGGCCGACTTCGGCGCTCCCTCCCCGGTATCCCCCTCCCCTCCTTTCCCTCCCCCTCTGCTCTGTGCTCCTGGCTCTGGGGTTGGGCCCGTGACGTCAAACCCAGTGTGGCGTCGGCGAGACTGGCCGGCGCGGGCCATCAAAAGAGCAACGTCCTCTTTCCCAATTACCCACTGTCAGTCCGGGAACAGGGGCGGACCGGCTGGGAATTAAATGTGAAATACCCCCTACAGGCTGGCTCCATTACACCGGGCATCCAGCCCCAGGCCCCCCACCCCTCTCTGCCAGCTCCAAACCACCCAGACCAAGAGGGGCCTTCCTCAGGGCCTTTTATTTTTCCAAGGGGGGTGGTGGTGGTGGTGGGTGCCTTTCTCCATCCCCAGCGTAGCCTGACTCGGTGCTGATGATTTAAAACGAACCCCCCCACCCCCCGCCCGCCCCACGGCCTAAGTTCTGCGCGCTATCAGAGAGGCGCCCCTACACCGGAAGGCCTCTCCTCACCAACGTTTTCTTTCTGTCTTTTCAAATCGTCCTTAGCCTCAGACCACATTTCCAAAGCCTGGCGTCAGCAGCTTTTCTCTCCCTGGGACGGCCCCGAGTTGCCTTCCCCTTGCATGCAGTCCTCGGCACCGAGGACCCAAGAGCCACCCCTGCGCTTTTCCGCGTGGCTGTGGAATAGGGGCGGGTTTGCGTTTCTACCGGACTAACCCGCCAAGTACATTTCATTTTCCTTTCCTTAATCTTCATCTCGGGGCGCTTAGCAAAAAAGCGTTGTGCGTTCGTCTCTCCTTGTTTATGGAATACTTTCCGGTGAATGTTAGACAGAAACTAAATAATTAAAAGGTTTGGAAAGCGCCGTGAGCAGGGAGGAGATGCTGCTGGCAGCTTGGCTGGCCCTAGAGAGAAGGGTGGTCAAAGAGCGGAAGGAAAATCGATGTTCCCTTAACTGGGCGGCCCTAATAAACTAGAGACTCACTGGCCTCAGGAGAAATGGGGCGGGGGTGGGGGGGCGATTTTTTTTTTTTTAACTTAGAGATTTTCTTCCTTTTCTATATCTAGAAATTTAACCCTGATTTCAAACAAATAACCCATTTAAGAAGGCGGGGACTCAAGAGAAACTCCGAATCCAAGATCGGGAGGAAATACGTTTCCTCTACTTCCAAATGCATTTTACTGATCTTTCCAGCAGGCTTGCTTTTTAAAATAAGACACTCCCGACTGCAAGTTGAAGTTGAGCGTTGGGGTTACTCCTTGAGCGCAGTTAAGAAATCCTTCAGCGCTGACTTTTAGGGGCGGTTTTCTTCTATCTAAAACTTTTGTATTTGTAAGGAATTTTATGGGGCTAGACTGGGATGAAGAGGGGACACTGTCTTCAATTTGCTCTTTAGATTTTAAAAAACACGTAAACCCCAAACCAACCTCTTGGCGCTGTCGGTGGGAATGCCTGCGGGAGGACCCACACGCTGTCTGTGCACCCCTTTCCCTGGCGTGAGCTGAGGGGGAATTTGAGTCTGCCTTTCCCGCCTGACCTGGGCTAGCCCCGGCTGCGTTTTCGGGCCTGGCGGCTGCAGGAACCTCAGCACCGCTAGGGGATGCAGTGGCTCAAAGGACCGCAGGAGGCCGTGGAGGTTCGAACCCGCGCAGCCGGCCAATCGCAGCCCGGCCGCGGCCGCGATCGGTGATTGGCCCCGTCCCTGGCCCCGCCCCGCCCCGCCCCCCCACCTCAGCGGCCAGGCGCCCGGCTCCCTCCCCCTCCGCCGCGGTCTCCGCGGAGTCTGTGCTGCAGGCTGCGGAGTCCCGTCCGGGTGGCCGGGGCTAGGGTCGGTGCAGGGGGGCTTGTTTTCTCGGCTGGGGGAGAACCGTCGGGAGCCAAGTAAGTCGGGCTCCGGGCGGGGTGAGGGTGTGACCGGCCAAGGTTCGGTGGCCGGAGGGAAGGCTCAAGTGATTTCTTTCCATCTACTCTGACTGCACTTGGGGAACTCGTTGGAGTTTCTTTTTTCTTTCATTCCTTTTCATCCATCACTCTTGTCACTCAAGTCAAAAGCAAACATTGAACACAAATATTAAGTCTGGAAAGGACAGCTGCAACAGCTGAATCACACTCAGTTGAAAGGTTAACGCAAAGGGCTGGGGAACAAGTTGACAACAACCACAAATAATAGGGACATGCTCATCAAAGACATATTCCTTTACCTGATTCCTCAGTCTCTTAGGAAATTTGCTCGAGAGCAAATCTAAAAGTACCTTGACATTAAAATGTTTTTCTCATCAGTTTGACATGCACATACCCCCAAATAAACTCTCCCCTTAACCCTGGATTGAATAATAATAACAAGAACATTTTTGTCCATTAAAAAACTTTTAAGGGGAAAAAAAAAGGCTGCGCGTAGGAATTAACTTTATGAATGGGCAGCCGGGTTTCTCTGGGACGAAATAATCTAACGAGCCGGAATGAATTGGCAGGAGCCGGAGCCACATTTAAAGGGCCAGAGCGCGCGTCCTCTCCTGCCGGTCCCTCGGCCCTAACCCCGGCCGGCCTCGCCCACCCTCCGCGCCCTCTGCTGCGCCCCTTTCCGGTCAGTGGAGGGCGGGAGCAGGGGCGGGGGCGTGCGGGGGGCGGTGAAGGCCGGGAGCGGGTTTGGGTTGCAGTTTCCTTGTGCCGGGGATCCTGTCCCCTCCTAGCCAGCGCCAGGCTCCTCCCCTCGGCGCGGATGACACTAGAACCTCCTTAAGTTGCGTCGCGCCACAGCTGTCTGCGAACACTGAGCTGCCTGGCGCCGTCTTGATACTTTCAGAAA
>JAQZBX010084298.1:0-13264 GCA_029593785.1 Cabassous unicinctus | reverse complement strand
GAAAACCCAACATATCAGAACCTATGGGATGCAGGAAAAGAAGTGCTGAGAGGGAAATTTATAGTACTCAATGCTACTTTTAAAAAAAAAAAAAAAAGAAAGAGCTAAAATCAATCAATTACCTAACTACACAGCTGAAGGAACTAGAAAAAGAACAGCAAACTATGCCCAAAATAAGCAGAAGGAATGAAATACCAAAGATCAGAGCAGAAATAAATGAAATTGAGAACAAAAAACAAAGAGTATTAACAAAACCAAAAGTTGATTCTTCAAGATCAACAAAATTGACAAGTTCTTAGCTAGACTGACAAAGAAAAAAATACAGAAGATGCAAATAAATAAAACCAGAAATGAAAATGGGGACATTACTACTGATCCCACAGAAATGAAAGATATCATAAGAGAATACTATGAATGGTACACCGAAAATCTAGATGATGTAAATGAAATAGAAAAACTCCCATGAACATACAAACAACCTTCACAGACCCTAGAAGAAACAGAAGACTTCACCAAATCAATCACAAACAAAGAGATTGAAACAGTCATCAAACAACTCCCCAAAATGAAAAGCCCAGGAACAGATGATTCACAGGTAAATTCTATCAAGCATTCAAAGACAATTTAATACCAATCTTACTTAAACTCTTCCAAAATATTGAACAGAAAAGGGTGATATCAAACTCATTATATGAAGCCAATATCAACCTAATACCAAAGCCAGATAAAGATATTATGAAAAAAGAAAATTACAGACCCATTTCCTTAATGAATACAGATGCAAAAATCCTCAAGAAAATACTTACTAATCGAATCCAACAACACGGTAAAAGAATTATTCATCATGATCAAGTGGGTTTTATCCCAGGCATGCAAGGATGGTTCAACACAAGAAAATCAATCAGCATAATACACCACATTAATAAATCAAAGATGAAAAATCACATATCATCCCAATAGATGCAGAAAAGGTATGGGAAAAAATCCAACATTGATAAAAAACACTCCAAAAGATAGGAATCGAAGGAAACTTTCTCAACATGATAAAAGGCATATATGAAAAACCCACAGCTAACATTGTACTCAATGGTGAAAGACTGAAAGTTTTCCCATTGAGATTGGGAACAAGATAAGGATGCCCACTGTCACCACTCTTGTTGTGTTAGAAGTTCTTGCACTTAGGCAAGAAAAAGACATAGAAGGCATCCAAATTGGAAAGGAAGAAGTAAAACATTTGCTATTTGCAGATGATATGATCCTATATCCAGAAAAATTCCCCCCAAAATCTACAACAAAGCTACTAGAGGTAATAAATGAATTCAGCAGAATGGCAGGATACAAGATTAATAGGTAAAAATCAGTAGTGTTTCTAAACTAGTAATGAGCAATCTGAAGAGGAAGTCAGGAAAAAACTTCCATTTACAATAGTGACAAAAAGAATCAAATATTTAGGAATAAACCTAACCAACGATGTAAAAGCACTTGTATTCAGAAAATTGCAATGCATTGCTAAAAGAAATCAAAGAAGATATAAATAAATGGAAGAACATTCCTTGTTTATGCGTGGGAAGACTAAATATCATTGATGTCGATTCTACCCAAATTGATATACAAATTCAATGCAATCCTAATAAAAATACCAACAGCCTTTTTTAAAGAAATGGAAAACACAATTACCACATTTATTTCTAAGGGTAAGGGACCCTGAATTGACAGCAACATCTTAAAAATGAAGAATGAAGTCGGAGGGCTCTCACTTCTGGACTTTAAATCATATTACCTAGCTACAGTGGTAAAAACAGCCTGGTACTGGCATAAAGATAGACACATTGACAAATGGAACCAAACTGATGGTTCAGAAACAACCCTCACATCTATGGTCAAGTGATTTTTGACAGGGCTTTCAAATGCACCTAGCTGGGGCAGAACAGTCTATTCAACAAATGGTGCTGGGAGAACCGGATATCCATATTCACAAAAAGAAAGAGGACAATTACCTCACACCTTATATAAAAATTAACTCAAAATAACTCAAAATGGATCAAAGACCTAAATATAGAAGTTAGAACCATAAAAACTCCTAGAAGAAAGTATGGGTAAACATCTTCAAGACCTGGTGGTAGGTGGGGGTTTCTTAAACCTTACACCAAAAGCACAAGCAACAAAAGAAAAAATGGATAAATGGGACCTCCTCAAACTTAAACACTTTTGTGCTTCAAGGGACTTTGTCAAGAATGTGAATAGGCAGCCCACTCAGTGGAAGAAAATATTTAGAAACCATATATCCTATAAGAGTTTGATTTCCATTCTATATAAAGATATCATACAACTCAACAATAAAAGAGCAAGCAGTCCAATTAAAAAATGGGCAAAACCTAGGAATGATTGGAGTGATGGATGCACAACTATGTGACTGTACCAAATGCCACTGATTGTACACTTTGGATGAACTTATGCTTTATTTTTATGTATCAATAAAATTGATTTGTTTTAAAAAATGGGCAAAAACTTAAATAGACACTTCTTCCAAGAGGAAATACAAATGGTGAAAAAGCACATGAAAAAAATGTTCAATATCACTAGCAATTAGGGAAATGCAAATCAAAACTACAATGAGATATCACCTCATACCACATACAGCAATCATTATTTAAAAAAACAAAAATAAACAAACAAAAGACAGAGAACAACAAGTGCTGGAGAGGATTTGTAGAAATAGAAATGTTCCTTCACTGTTGGTGGGAATGGAGAATGGTACAGCCTTTGTGGAAGATAGTTTGGTGATTCCTCAGGAAGCTAAATATAGAACAACTGCATGATCTGGCAATCCCTCTACTAGGAATAGATCCAGAAGAACTGAAAACTATGACATGAACAGACATTTTCACACTGGTATTCATAGCAGCATTATTCATAACTGCTAAAAGATGGAAACATCCCAAGTGTCCACCAATGGATGAATGGGTAGACATAATGTGGTATACACATATGATGGAATATTATGCTGCTGTAAGAAGAAATGAAATTGGGACATATATGATAACATAACATGGGTGAACCTTGAGGACATTATGCTAAGGGACACAAAAGGACATATATTGCATGGTCTCACTAATACGAACTAAATATGAAGAATAAACACATGGAGTTAACACTATACGTTACTAGAAGATAGGAGGATGACTGAAAAGGGGGTACTGATGCTTAAGGTATGTAGAATTTTCAATTAGCTTGACTGTAAAAGTTTGGAAATGTATAGTTTATGGTAAAACATTATAGTGAGTAT
Source organism: Cabassous unicinctus (assembly GCA_029593785.1). Lineage (NCBI taxonomy): Eukaryota > Metazoa > Chordata > Mammalia > Cingulata > Chlamyphoridae > Cabassous > Cabassous unicinctus. Next base: position 9,978 of record JAQZBX010084298.1, on the reverse strand, counting down.
AACTAACACCCTGGTTTACAAATGGGATTGTGGCTGAAAGCGGTAGTCTAGGGATGTAAATATTAATTGAAATAAAGCTAGAGGATAATCTCGGCACTGAATAACATAGTGAACCTGGAGGTGGATGAGGATTGTGGTTAATAATACAAATACAAGAATGTTCTTCTATGAACTAGGAAAAATGTATGTCACTATTACAAGGTGGTAGGAATGTGGAGATGCATGGGAAAAATACAATTAATGTAACTTATGGACTATAGTTAACAGCAATATTGTAATATTCTTGCATCAATGTCAAAAAAGGTACTATATCTATGCTAAGGGTCAATAATAGGGGTTATGGGATTTTTTCTTTTGGACTAAGGAAAACATTCAAAGGTTTACTGGGGCGATGACTACAGAACTCTGATGAAAGTGAGAGCCAATGAGTGTATTCTTTGCATAGATTGTACAAGGCATGTGACTTTATAACACAGCGAACCATTTGCTAGAAGATGGACTGTGGTTAACAGTACAAATATGAGAGTGTACTCTCATTAACTTTAACAAATGTACAATACTAATATGAGGTGTTAATAGTAAGGGGTGTATGGAAAAATATACCAAGTGTATGCTATGAACCATAGTGTTAATAATCTGATCACGTTTTTTTATAACCTGTAACAAATGTTCCACAACAACGTAAGTGGAGGGGTGAAGTATGGAAATTATGCACATTATGCACGATTGTTTTGTAAGCTCACAAGTTCGCTAATAAAAATGAAAAAAGAAAAAAACCAAGCAGCAGAAACAATAGAAATGTCCTACAATATCAAAATGTTCAAATCTTTTATGATTAAACAATTATGTAAATGTTTAAAATTCCCATTTTAAAAGTCAACCCATTTCTGGTACTTTGCATCTGCAGCCTTTGGCAAACTAAGACCACTGCCAGCCCAGGCCCAGGGAGATCAAAGAGAAAGTGAACAGGAAGAATATGCGGACTATTTTAAATTGCCCTCCAAGACATCTAGATCTGAATTCTTGAACTTTTGCTTGTTCTTGACAGCCTCTCAGAAGAGACAAAGCCTTCAAGGATTGATGGGATTGAATCTCCCACATTGCTTCCCATGTGTTAGCAAGTGTGATGGTTAAGTTCATGTGTCAGCTTGGCCAGGTTTGGGGGCTCAGTTGTTTGGTCAAGCAAGCACTGGCCTGATTGTTACTGTGAGGGTATTGTCTAGATGGATTTGCATCCAGAATCAGATGATTGCACCTATGGCTGATTGTATAGATGTGCCCAGCACTGAGGGGAGGCTCCTTTTCTAATCAGTTGGAGATTTTAAACCCAGAACAGAGGATTTCAGCAATCAGAAAGAATTTCTGCCTCTACTTCAGCCAGCCAGATTCTCCTGGGGAATTTAACTTCACCATCACTGGCATTTCTAGTTTGCAGCCTGCCCTATGGAGTTCAGATTTGCCAATCCCCATTGTTGTATGAGCCAATTCCTATTTAAAAATCCCTTAATATTTTTTTTCAAAACCTATAATTCAGCAAGTTAATCTCACCATGGCATTCCTATGCTAAAAATTGCTTGGTGGCTCTCCATGCCCCACAAAATAATATATTAGCTTTTCAGCATAGAGCATGAGACCTTCCTACCTACCTAGCCTCCTCTGCTTCTAACCATTCCTTCCTCCCAACCTTGCTGTAAATCTGCACACACACTAGTGCTACATTAACACTCAAATAACACCTAGGCCCATGAAAGCGCAACACTCCAGGTAGTTGCCTGGGCTGACCACTCTCAAAATGCCCTCTGCCCAGTAAAATCATATTCATGCTTTACATCTCAGGCAATCTTATCTTCCATATGCCCCTAAACCCATTATAGCACCAAGCATATGATACTGTCACATTGTTTGCCTGTCTATACAACTATTCATAAGACTGTAAGCTCCTTGGGCTTTTATGCTTCTATATTCCCAATACCTAGCACATATTGGGAATATAGAAGCATATATAACCTGTGGCACACAGTTGGTGTTGAATATTTAACTGATAAATCATGAAAAATGGAGTTAAAATTTTTTGAGTATTAATACCACATGGCTACTTGTATGTCCAATGGGAACTACCCTCTGAGGTCACCAGAACAGCAAAGTGCAGTCAGTCTGTGGGGCAAATCCAGCTCAGCACCCGTTTTTGTAAATAAAGTTTTATTGGAGCACAGCCACACCGTCATTTATGTTTTGCCTATGGCTGCTTCCGCACTGCAACATTGGAGTTGCAATAGAGACCATTTGACATGCAAAACCTAAAATATTTATGATCTGATCCTTTAAAGGAAACACTTGTTGACTGCTGCCCTAGGAAAGAGAGAGAGTGAAAGAGAGAGAGAAAGAATACATGTTAGGGTTGTGCCCGAAATGGAGAAGAGAAGAGGGATTTAGGAAGGAGTTGAGCAATAGAGTGTGGTTATGCCTTTCAGTTTACTCAGCTCTGAAGGGAAGTCCAATCTCCAAGCGCCCTCTCAGCCTGGAAGCACAGGACTCCTGAGCAAAGACAGGGAAATGAGGACAAATTCTCCACAGGAGCCTGGAACACAAGGGTGGTGTTGTCATCTGTTTACCAAGGCAGAGAGAAGGGCAAAGCTGATCCCAAAGAGTTAGAAAAAGCTAACTAGAGTCTAATAAAAATCAGAGCTTTCCAGGTGCCCCATTCTAATAAATACCAAAACAAGTCTGTTCTCAGAGCCTCCTTTCTCCATTTTATTCTTTAAGAGCCTTCTAATGAATATGCCATATTTATTTCCTGAAAGACTCATCACTTCCCATATCAGCCTATTTAAATATATGGAATGGTGTGAAAAGCTTGAAAGAAAGCCTAAAGATTCTTCTCTGTGCCTTTTCCAATGGCCTAGGTCACCCTGGCAGGGCAAAGAAGAATGTATGAACTGGATTTATAAAATAAAGTGTTCCTCTACTTTTAACAAGGTACATTAGTTTCCTAGGGCTACTATAGCAAATTAGCACACTCTGGGTGGCTTAAAACAATTGAGACTCATTGTCTCACAGTTCTGGAGGACAGATGTTCAAAACCAAGGTGTTGGCAGGGCTGATTCCTTCTGGAGGCTCTGAAGGAGGATCCAGTCCATGTTTCTCTCCTGGTTTCTGGTGGATCCTGGCGGTTCTTAGCAGTTGTTGGTTTATGGATGCTCTACAACCTCTGCCTCTACCTTCATGTGGCCTTTTCCTCTCTGTGTCCATGTATCATTTTTTCTATTCCTTATAGAGATACTCTCATTGGATTTAGAGCCTACCCTAATCAGGTGTGATCTCACCTCAACCCTTACTTTAATTTCATCTTAAAACCTTACTTTCAAATAAGGTCACAGTCACAGGTACCAGGGGTTAGGATTTAGATATCTTTTTGGAGGATACAATTCAACCTGCTACACAAGGCAAAAACCACAAAAGCTAAGAAATGCTGTCAACCTCAGAGTTTTCTTTTAGATATATTTGTTAGAGAACAATGACTGCCCTACTTTGTTATTTAAGTCTTAAAAACTAACAGCTCTTGGCCTCTCAAAACAGAAGGAATCAGGAGTTGGTAGGGTTACCTTAAAACTCAGAACTTGCTGGTTTTATTTTGTTTTTTTTTTTGTAACATTCTCTCTTTTTGTTGCTCAGAGAATAAAAAGCATCACAGAAAGAATATAGTTACCCAGAACTCTTGAGTTATGGGTGATTCTGGTTCATCAACTTTTTCAGATAGAGAGGAGTGTGCCATAAAGGCACATCAAGAGTCTAGCATTAGCAGTTAAGAGTCAAAAGCAGCACCTTCAAGAGTCCAGCACAGGCCAATATTTCAATGGTGTGACCTAAGCTGTGTTTTATTCAGTCTAATTTCTCTTTCTTTTTTTTTTTTAACCTATTTTCCAAGCCTTGTTATCTTGCTCCAAGGCTTCCCAAGATTCTCTAAATTTCCAGACATAGCTCCCAAGACTAACTCAGATTATGTTCCCATTGCTTTTGGCCAAAAGAGGAGGGTGAAAACTTGGACTTTTGGATTTGGACCTTTGAAGAAGGCTGAATCTACCTTAGAAATGTGACTAAGACATTTTTGACTTACAAAATTTTTCAACAATGAAATTAGTGATCTCCAGTCAACCAAGATAGTAGTGTAGGATGCTTCAGGGTGCCGTTCCCCCATGGAATCTTTGAATAAGTTACAAAAACTGGCAGAGTCATCTTCCTTAAAACTCCAGAAAACAAGTAAAGAGTTGCAGTAGCTGAATGAGTGCAAATCAAGAAAACACAACTATAAAAAGAAGAAACTTGTGACACCCGTGCTAGCCCATCCCCTACTCCTTCCCTGGCATGGTGTGGAGCCAGCTACATAATCATTGTGAATCCCTGGCTCTGATCCAAAGGGAGAAGTGTAATCCCTATGTACATACAGGGTGCCTGCATGTCAGTGCCAATCTATTGAGTGGCAGACTGAAAGACTGAACCAAGGAATTCTAACTTACTCTACCAGAACTTGCCCTGCAGACAGAAGCAGTTGGAAGACGGTTCAAACAGTGTAGAAAATCAAGTCAAAGTGGCTTGGGGCAAAGTATTACCAGCTTTAAGATATATAATTGAGCACCCTGGAGTGGGGGGAAGTCTATTTCATAGGGAATAGAGGGGGTACATGGATTCCTTTAAAATGCAGACTACCTAGGGCCATAAGCCAGCAAAAGCACAGGACAAGATTCAAGCTCAGAAAAGACAGAAAGGACAGTACACTTCACTTTCACCTCAAGCTGATCTTATAGATAGAAGAGTTAAACTCTGAAGAACACCAGCCAGCGCAGAGCCAAATTGCAAAGTCTATGAAAGATGTTTTCTGCATTAGTTTGTTTTTGTTAACTTCTGGAATTCAAGAAAATCTGTCATATCATCAGCTGGATACAAATTTAATGAACAGACAGTTCAGGGACTAAATCCCAGAGACAACACATTAAAACATTAAAATGTATAGTACACAACAAAAGATTATAAGACAAAGAAACAGGAAATGATGGCCCATCCAAAGGAACAAGATAAAAATTTTAAAACCAACAATGAATGGGACAAGAATTTTAAAACCAACAATGAATGGGACAAGAATTTAGACATCCCAGACAAAGAAAGACTTTTAAAAATTATCTTCAATGTATTAAAGGAGATGAAGGAAAACATGGAGAAATAACTAAAGGGTAACAGGAGGATGATGAATGAACATTATGAGAATATCATTAAGGGATAGAAATTTTTAAAAGGAACCAAACAGAACTACAGAACTATTGAAGTTGAAGACCAGAATAATTGAAATGAAACATTCCCTAAAGTGTTTCAACATCAGATTGGAGCAGGCAGAAGAAAGACTCAGTGGACTCAAATACAAAACAATTGAAATGATTCAAGCTGAGGAGAAGAAAAAGAAATGAAAAAAGTGAACAGAACTTAAGAGATCTGAGGGACACAATCAAGCATACCAATATATGTATTAGGGGAGTGCCAGAAGAAAAAGAAACAGAGAAAGGGGCAGAAGGAATATTCAAAGAAATAATGACAGAAAACTTCCCAAATTTAACAATAGACATGAATATACACATTCACAAATCTCAACAAATGCCAAACAGGATAACTCAAAGAGAATCATGCCCACAGGCATGGTAGTCTAGCTGTCCAATGCCAAGGATAAGAAGAGAGTTCTGAAAGCTGTAAGAGAAAAAGAAGGCATTATGTACAAGGTAGCCCCAAATGAGTAACTGCCAATTTCTCATCATAAACCATGGAGGCAAGAAGGCCATGGGGCAAAATATTTAAAGAGCTGAAGGAAAACATCTGTCAGTCATGAATTGTATATCCAGTGAGACTCTCTTTCAGAAATGAGGGAGAGATTAAGACATTCCCAGATAAGCAAAACTGAGGAAGTTCATCACCACTAGAGTTTCCCCTACAAGCAATGATAAAGTGAGTTATTCAGATGGAAATGAAAGGACACTAGGCAGTGGATAGAAATGGCATAAAGAAATAAAGACCCACAATAAAGGTAACCAAACAGGTAATTATTTAAATTGTACCACATTTTTGACATGGAACTCCACTTTTTACTTCTTGCATGATCTTAAATGCAAATGCATAGTAAATAATGATAAATCTATGATTTTATACATACAATGTATAAAGATATAAATTGTAACAAGTGTAACAAGAGGTGGGAGTATGGAGGAGGTAGGGACAGTGTTTGTGTGTGCTGTGGAAGTAAGGTGGTAGCAAATAATATGTGATTAGAATAGATTTAGGATGTTAAATTTAAGTCCAATAGTAACCACATAATAAATCTGTTAAATATATACAGAAGAAAATGAGAAGGGACTCAAAATGATACACTACAAAAACTGAAATAAATATGATAGTAGGCATTAATGGAAAAACTGAGGAACAAAAATGGTATAAGACTTCAAAGACCAAACAGAAAATTATTAGAGGAAATTTCTCCATTATCAGCAGTTACTTTAAATGTAAATGGCTTAAATAATCCAGTCTAAAGTAGAGTTTGGCAGAATGGATTAAAAAAAGCATGCCCTCAAATACATGCTGCTTACAAGAGACTCGCCTTAAATTCAAAGAAACAAGTAGGTTGAAAGTGAAAGGATTGATAACTATACCATGCAAATAGTAACCAAAAGAGAGCTGGAGTACTACTAATTTCAGTTCAAATATAGACTTTAAGTCAAAAACTGTCATGAGGGACAAAGAGAATCATTGTATACCGATAAAGGGGTCAATTGAAAAAAAAAGCCATAACAATTATAAATATATATGTACCTGATGGCACAGCCAAAAATAAATGAAACAAACAGTGACAGATCTGAAGGAAGAAATAGATGGTTCTATATTAATAGTAGGAGACCTTAATATACTACTTCAATATGGATAAAACATTTAGACAGAAGATCAGTAAGGAAATAGAAGAATTAAATGATATTGTAAACCAACTAGACCTAACAGACATACATAGAATACTTCACCAAACAGCTTCAGAATATACATTCTTCTCTAGTGCCTTGTCCAGGATAGATAATATGTGAGGTCAATATTAATAAATTTAATAATATTGAAATCATACAGTGTATGTTCTCTGTCCACAATTGAATGAAGCTGTAAATTAATAACAGAGGGAGAACTGGAAAATTCACAAATATGTGGAAATTAAACAACCTACTCAAATAACCAATGTATCAAAGAAGAAATTACAATGGAAATTAGGAAATACCTTGAGGCAAATTAATATGAAAACACAACATATCAAAACCTTTCGGATGCAGCAAAGGCAATGCTGAGAGGGAAATTTATAGCTCTAAATGCTTACTTTAAAAAAAAAGAAAGAACTCAAATCAGAGACCCAATTTCACGACTGGAGGATCTAGAGCAAAGGAACAGCAAACTAAAACCAAATCAAGCAGAAGAAATAACAAAGATTAGAGCAGATAAATGAAATACAGAATTAAAACTGAATCTCTATTTGCAAAAGAATTAAGGTAGACTGCTACTTACCTCAAAGATATTAAAAAATTAACTCAAGATGGATCAAGGACCTAAATATAAGAACCAAAACTATAAAATTCCTAATAGAAGACAGAGGGAAGCATATTCAGGGACTTGTGTAAGCCAGTGGTTTCTTAGGCTTCACAACAAAAGCATGCACACCAAAAGAAAAAAATAGATAAATGAGACTTCATCAAAATTAAAAACTTTTGTGCATCAAAGGACCTCATCATGAAAGTAAAAAGAAAACTACAGAATTGGAGAAAATATTTGGAACCCATATATCCAATAAGGATTTAATGTCCAGATTATATAAAAAAACTCTACAACTCAACAACAAAATAATTAAAAAAAACAAATATAGGTCTGAAACACTTAAAAAACTGGCAAAAGACTTTGTGATTGTTAAGTTCATGTGTCAATTTAGCTAGGTTATGGTATCCAGTTGTTTGGTAAAGCAGCACATGGCCTGATTGCTGTGAGGGTATTGTATGGCCTTAAATCACTAGTCAGCTGATTGCATCTATGTCTGATTACATTTAAAATCAACAAAGGAGATTGGCTTCAGCAATGAGAGAAGCATCATCCAATTGGTTCAAAGCCTTAAAGGGAGAATCAATGATTTCAGCACTAGAAAGAAGTCAGCCAGCTTCTGGGGAATTCATCAAAATCTTCATCAAAGTTCTCAACTTGTGGCCTGCCCTGTGGAATTCAGACTTGCCCATTTCTGTGGTCATGTGAGACAATTCCTATAATAAATCCCTAAATATTTACATTTTATACATCCTGTGGCTTCTGTTTCTCTGGAGAAGCCTAAAATAGATTTGCATAGACATTTCTCCAAAAAATACATACCAATGGCCAATAAGCACATGAAAAGATGCTCAATATCATTAGCCATTAGGGAAATGCAAATATAAACCACAATGAGATACCATTTCACACCCACTAGAATGGTACCTATTAAAAAAAAAAAAAGAAAATAATAAGCGTTGGAGGGATGCAGAGAAATATGATCAAAGGGAAGAATTTTTAGGTTGTATATATGTTACAAGATTCAAAATTTTATAAAAACCAGAGAACTGTACAACACAAATAGTGAACCATAATGTAAATTATAGACTATTTTAATAGTATAATTATAATAATATTGTTTCATCGATTGTAACAAAGGTACCACTCTACTACAAAGTGTTAACAATAGAGAAAACTGCATGGGGAGTAGAGAGAAAAATGGCAATGCTGAGCCCCAATCCCACATGACAACAGTGCAACTAGAAATGAGTAACAACCCCGTGCCCTCTGTTGCAAAGACATGATTTAAACGTCACCAGAATCTCCATTTACATTACTTGTTCAGCCTGATGGCATTTGAGTTTGTAGCCCCTGCTTTAGCCACATAAGACTCCCTTCAGTTTTTTACATACACCATGAAGTGTCTCAGCTTCTTGGATTTACATATAATGTATTCTCTGCCTCATTCACCTTCTATGCCTTGTAAACATCTCATCATCCCTCATGATTATGATCAAATGTCTTGCTCTCTTTGAAGCTTTTCCTGATTTCCCCAAGCCGGGGTGATGACTGCTTCCCTGGCATCATGGCTGCATCCTATACCAAGCTCCCATTTTATCGGTCACTATGTTTCACATTGGTTTGTTTATATACACAACTCTTCCTATCCTGTGGCCTCATAGAAGGCAGAGTCCCACTGTGGGGGGCGGTGTGTACATGTGTGCGTGTGTGTGTGTGTACATGCACACACACTTGTGTTTTCATCCTGAATTTCAGGCACCAGCAAATGTGCCTCTATGAACTTGATAAATCCCTCATCTATTTCTTTTCGTTATAAAATATTAGTGAAACTTCTCACCTGCCTCACAGGAGTATCTTAAGAATTGATTCATATTTACAAAGCACTTGGAAATCCTGAGATTTGAGATGCCCTAGAAATGAACACATTATTATTATTAGCAACTTGAGGCACATAAATTGTAAAGAGAATGCAGAATAGAAGACTGGGATTACTTGATATTTACAATAATATAGGTCTCCTTGCTGGGAATGCTACTTCTCCAGAAACGTATATTATGAATTACATTTTCTTTCCTTAGAAAATAGTTCTTAAAGTCAGGCCATACCTCTGTGCTGGTTATATTTTGCTTCATTTTGGGATTCATCTAGCTTAGAGCAACATATTATATAGCCTGCTATGAAACACATTAGATCCTCTCAAGGTGTTTATAGGCACAGATTAAAAGGAAAGGTAATTTCCTACTTTTATGAAGTAGCTGAATGAAATGTCATCCTTTTATATTAAATCATATAAAGCAATCTTTCTGGATACTTACAGTTAAAAATCAGAATTTGTTACATAGGGGTTTTCTTTTCTTTCTTTCTTTTTTTTTTTTTTTT
>JAQZBX010084297.1:0-13277 GCA_029593785.1 Cabassous unicinctus | reverse complement strand
GCATGAAGCAAGTCTTTTGGTTATTCATAATATACAGATGGACAGAACTGGGAAATGAATTCTGCGTACAATTTTATTTTCACATAAAATTTCACCTTAAATAAATATTAGAGGCAGCAGATGTGGCTAAAGCGATTGGGTGCCTGCCTCCCACATGGGAGGTCCCAGTACCTCCTGAAAAAAACAAACAAACAAACAAGCAAAACAAATGAAAAAACCAACTCAGAGAAGCTGATGTGGCTCAGTGATTGAATGCCAGTCAACATATGAGGTCCTGGGCCCCGGCCCCCAGTACCTCAATAAATAAATAAATGTTACAGTTACTTATCCTTTTGAGTTTAAGATGTGATTTTATAAAGTGCACTCAACTTAGTCTAATGTTTAATTGTCTTCCTTTAAATTGCCAAAACTATATTTACTGATAGGTCTGCTTAAGGAACCTATTTAAATTTAAATTTTTTTAGACTTTTAGGTGTTAACAACATGCTCATGTGAATGAACAAATATTATAATGCCTGCTATAGATTGCAAACTTCATTGCAAGGGTAATCATTTTTCTTCAATTTAGTGCTCAAAGTAGATGACAATAAATGACAGCAAACACATAAAGTAAAAAAAAGGTTTACCAGCACAACACAATGTAGGAAATTCATGTGTGGAATGGATTTCTTATCTATTTTAAGTTTTTATTTTATTTTCTGAATTATAATCTAATTATTAGGAACACAGAGCTCTGCCAATGCATCTGCTCTAACTCCAGGTGTAAGGTGACTAATAGATGCAGCAAATACTGTAGCCAGCTGATACATTCAGCAGCTTACATTAACACTTTTACACACAAAGAGGGTTTAGACAGCCCTCCTTTGTGATTGATAGTTCCAAGAAACTAGAAAAATATGAAGATGAAAGAGCACTCTGCTCTCCTTCCAAGTATGCAAGCAGAAAAGATGAACTTTGGAGAAACACATGGATGCCACCTGCAAAACAATCATATGACCACAAACATAATAGGCCTGGTTTGTATTCTCCTCCTCACCCCTTTGAAGTAATAGGAGCTTTGTAAATTGAGGGTGTGCATAAGGATAAAAATAAGTCAGATAAAGCCTGATTTCTCCTCTTCCTTTCCAGAGCATGCATAAATTCCTAGCCAGGACATATTTCTTTGGATTGTCACATTAGATTCTACTGACATAATCATAAAATTTCTGGTATACTTGCGTCACACTTAGTATATATTTGTTTTAAATCTGGTTATCTACAAGTGTGCCTATATGCTAAAATATGTTTACAACAAAATGTCAGAGCTTTTTTCTTTCCAAATTCTCCTCCTCCATAACATGGCATCTAATTTCCTACACAGAAATTTCCAGGCTGGCCCTCTTGTTCTTAGGATAAACCCCAAACATATCTGATTGACTAGCCCTAACCCACAAAATTTGACTTATTTGACCTATCAAACCTCATCCCACCATTCTCAATGCTCACCTCTGAACCCAAACACCATTCCCAGGTCAAATAAGGGATAGAAACTGCGTGTTCCTACTTCATCCCATCTAACAGACCTTCCCTTTATCACTGAGTAAAATCATACAAATCTTAAAAAGCAAATTGATGTATGGTAAGCACAGATATATTGAACATTTGGTAGCAAGGGGGATTAGGTTACATTTCTGTCACTAACTACTGTCACCTTGGGCAAACTGTTTCACCTCTGAGAGCTTTATTTTAGGCTCACAGCCAAATATATAGATGCACTAACTGGGAAATGGGTTCTGCATATAACTATATTTTCATATAAAATTTCACTTTAAATAAATATTATAGTTATCCTTTAGAGTGTGTAAAATTTAAGACGTGAATTTAAGATAAGGTTTAAATACATTCATCTCTATTCTTAAATGTGGTGGTATATCCAAACATTCAACTTGGTCTAATATCTGGAGGCATTAAGGTAGACATAAAGTGCTTAAAAGAGCACCTAGCACATAGTGAGCACTGCACATGTGCTAGTTATTGTAATCCATCAAATACAGTGATTGGGTGGGTCATCTCTATGTTCATTTTATTGCTAATATTTCATCATGAGTCTGGGTTTTTTGTTCCAGGTCATGCTTCATTTTCTTCATGAAATCTGTCTCAACTGCTATAATCTATGTCAATCTCTTACTTAAAAAAATAAATAACTACAGAACTACAGAATTCTTAAATGTAAGATTCATTTAATTTTTAATCATGTATTTTACTGTTAATAATATACGAGTGTTGTTAAAATTATTAATGCCCTGACTTATTTTATTCTCATTACACCTCTATGGCATCCTTCCTATTGTGAGCCCTTTTGGAAGAGGAGGAAAAGGAAGTATTAGAAGACAAAGTGATTTACCAAGATCACCCAGATGGAAAGTAGGGGATGGGGGCAGTAAACCTTACTAGTAAGACTCCAGAGTCTGCACTCTGAGCTGTTAACTCCTCATTCTACTGCAGCTTAATTATTCCCATATGTCTCCCTCTCTTCTTCCAAACATCCAAGTATACTTTTTGAAGACAGTGATCATGTTTTTTAGATATATTCATACATAAAACCTGCATCTTATATAAATGAACGCTTAAATACTTTATATTCATCTTGGCATTATAACTATGTAAGAAATTCATATAATTTGCAAGGTGGAATGGATCTCAAATTAAAGACATGGTTTAAATATGTTTTGGTCTGCAGAACTATTTTTTTCTATTGGGAACCACAAATACAGTATCTATCTTTCTTAAAGGAAGCATGCAAAGTACAGTGTAGGGAAACAGATGTGGTTCAAGCGACTGGGCTCCTGTCTACCATATAGGAGGTCCAAGGCTCGATTCCCGGGGCCTCCTGGTGAAAGGCAATCTGGCCTGTACGGTGAGCTGGCCCACGCGGAATGCTGGCCTGCGCAGGAGTGTTGGCCCATGCAGTAGAGCTGGCCTGCGCAGAGAGCTGGATTGGCAAGATGACGCAACAAAAAGAGTCACAGAGGAGAGACAATAAGAGATACAGCAGACCAGGGAGCTGAGGTGGTCCAAGAGATTGAGTGCCTTTCTCCCACTCTGGAAGGTCTCAAGATCGGTTCCTAGTACTGCCTAAAGAGAAGACAAGCAGACACAAAAGAACACACAAAGAGCAGACAGCGAGCAGAAAACAATGGGGTGGGGAGGGAGAAATAAATAAATAAATCTTTAAAAAAAAAAACACACAGTGCATAGACAACCTATGACACAAACTAGAGAAAGAGGAGTGTCTTCTACAAATTTGTAATGAATATGCTGCTACATCTGTAGTAATTCTTCCTTTTGAGTTGGTAGTAGAGCATAATGGAAAGTAGGCTATTTACTTTTTGGAGAGTGACCTACTCATTATCTATCTTCAAGGGAAGATATTCCACCAGCAATCATAGCAATTTGAGCATCACAAACCAAGCTCCTTCATTGCTAGGTCAATCAAATCCAATCATTCTTGAATTTTTTAATTGTACAAGTGGCATTACTATTGAGTCTTCATTATAGTTCCTGTAGCTTTTAAACCCTCCGGTCTCAAAACTGTTCCTATTTAAATAGATAGTGATGTTATTACCTCTATAGAGCTGCTGAATTATGAAATTCTCAACTAGGTTCTAAAACCTCATTTAATCATTAGGCCAACACTTTTACTTTCACCTTTTGCTTTTGAGGCTCAGAGAAATTAAGTAACTATTAGGCCAACATGACAAAAATGGTAACTTGTAGAACTAAGATTTGAACCCAGACATGTGGGACTCCAAAGCCCACACATTGCCTTGTAGGCTTAAAGGTACTTTAATATTTTTACTTCAGGGTTGAACAATCCACTGATGTTTGTTTTTCTTTTTCTTTTTTTCCCCAGATACAGCTAAAACCTATTTTTCTTAATTTTAGCATGCAAAATCCAATTGAAACTCTTAAATTCTAATTTGTGTTCCTGTAGTTATTTTCCTTGGAAGCTGAAAATAAAAGAATCTGTTATGATATTAAAATGATTACACTAGTGGAGTGGGTCTAGCTCAGTGGTTTGAGTGCCCTGCTTTGCATGTACAAGGTTCAATCCCCAGTACCTCCTAAAAAAAAAAAAAGAAAAGAAAGAAAAGACTACACTAAAACTTGTGAAATGTTTTGGGTTAAAGATCTCTGGTCTGTAGAAGCCCAACCACTGCCTAAAAATTGATTCATTGGACAAGTAGCTATTTTATAATGAAGTTCTTTGGTCATTCACAATTTAAGCAATTACTTTTAAATGAAGACCATATCTAAAGCAAAATACCAGTTCATCACAAGTAGTGTTACAGCAAGAGGCCTGTGAATTCATTTTTATTATTTAAGTAGAGATGATCATAAAATTAGCACCCTTCTAATGTAGTTCTCATCTTGATTATTGCTATTTAACTGGTGAAATTTTTTTCTTCAGGCTGAGTGAACACTATAATTACTATTGCTTTGCATTGTAAAGGTTGCATCTTAATTGAAAAATCAACACTTTTTTCCCTTTCAATGAATACATCAACTTCAAAATCAACAAAAACATTGAAGATGCAAGCAATTCTGCTAGACCCACAAATTAGGGTGCCCTCGATCAACCAGAATTCATAATTCACAATCTTAAACGTAAGATATTAACTGATCTTATAACTGGGCCTGTATTACAAATACCAGAATGTTTTCAGCTCAACTTTCTGTTTATGACTCCTCATGGTCAAAGTGAAAGTAGGTTTGAACTAATGACATCTCTGAGTTTCTTCTGACAATATACCACTGTGGAAAGATCACCAAACTGCTTACTGTAGTCAACAGTAAGAGATAAAGAAGTTGTTCTTGGAAATATTTTACTGTATGCATAGGAAGAGGCCTATAGGTTGGTAGATATATAACAAAAACAACACAGAAAGGTAAGCTGATCAGAAAGGAATAACTATAGCTGTGATGTATCATAATATGAACTGTGTATTGTGTAGGGTTCATTATATATTTGTATACATAGAATAAGAGCTTACTATCTACCAGGTCTAATTTATTACTTATTATTTCATACAAACATACACACATCTTTACACACACATATTTACTCATTTACTACTCAAGTATGCCTAGGGGAAGGTAACACAGTCCCTGTTTTATGGAGGAGGAAAGAACTGAGGCAGAATGACCTTACATAGCTTATGTAAGATCACACATCTAGTAAGTAGCAGAGATGAGATTTGGACTCAAGTGACTTGGGTCCAATGCCTTTCTCTTATGCAACATGCTGTGCTGAGTCCCCTGAATGAATCCCATCATGTTCGTCCCGTACAACTTTAATGTCTTTAGCATAAATGATTATAACAAAGTAGAATAATGTGTCAAATGTTATTTTCAACCAATTCCTGCAAAATATTAGAAAATTTTTCTGACTTAATTATATGCTTCCCAAAGATAAACAGTGTCCTAAACTAAAATGTAAAAATACTCTTTGGGGAGCATCATTATTTTGTTAAGCAAACATTCGGGATTCCTGAAGCTGAAGGCCTGTGTATACATAGGACTTAACCACACGTCTCCAATTCAAAGCACAAGGATGAAGATTTTCATAGAGTAACAGGGAACTTAGGTGGCTGTCTACTCCACCCTTGCTTTCCATATATGCATTATTTTGTGCATTGTTATAAATTAGAAGAATCCTGTAAGCAGTAAGAAACATTTATTTTTCCCTGATAGGTTTTTAGAAACTTACTGCAGTATAGAAACATACGTATTTATGTATGGATTCATGCATGTGGACAAAAACACTTACATTGTATTTTATTCACTTGTAGAGTCATAACCGTTCAACGAATGACAGGATAGCATATTTTGCTGGAAAGCATGCTGAGGAAATGTCACAAGATGAGTCTGGTTTCTGCCATTCAATATCTATTAGATTTTGGGAACCATGCTAAACCTATCTGAGACTTGCCTGCTCTTCCTATATCCCAAGGTCATTTTTGAGAAGTGAGATGGGAAATGTCGAAATGGTCTATGAACTCTAAATTGCCAAACATGAGATTAATATTATTGCTAGTATTGTATTTATTTTTCTTTTCATCTAGCACAATGCCTGACACTATGGATGTTATTTATTTTAGATTATGAAAAAAAGCCACGGTGGCAATTTAATCAAAAGGACAACCTGCATTTTACCAAAATAAAGAAGCCAAATCTTGAGATTCTAAAACCATTATCCAGGGCAGCGGGTGTGGCTCAGTGGATAGAGCCCCCGTTTACCATATGAGAGGCCCCGGGTTCGTTTCCTGGTGCCTCCTTGTGAGGGCAGGCCGGCTCGCGCGGCGCCGTGGGCTGATGCAGCAAGACCTCACAGCAAGGGAAAGATAAGCAGACACAGAGAAGACACGCAGCGAATGGACACAGCAGCACAAGCAGCAAGGGGGGGGATAAATAAAATAAATAAATCTTTAAAAAAAAAATAAAACCATTATCCACTTAACTTTTATAATTAATATGAAAAGAGTGTTTTTCAGATTGTGTAATCACAGCATGTGTCTATTTTACTATTTCTACAATGACTGAGCATTTATATTAGGGATGTAGGAGACATTATAATGCCAGTCTTAACAAAAAAGGTTATACATTATAGTAGCCAAGAAGTGTGCCATTTAGAAATATATATGTATATATAGATTTGCTAATGATTAGAATCTGCCACAACTTTTAAGAAAAGTGAAAATGCAGTGTTTTCAAGTACTAATGGAGCCCTTATATGTATGGATCTGCTTATGTGTATATGACACACACACAAATGCATATGTCTACCTCTAAATATACAAAAGAGGATAGAGCTACACCTGCCATAAGCGCATTATCTGAGCTTTCAGAAATTGCCATTTAAAAGTGAAGGGACTGCCTAACTTTCCACTTTGTTCAGTGGGTCAGCTTTATCACAAAATGAGATGACTGAAGTTTATTGATTAACTGATAACCTTCTAATGTATCAGCCTTTAATCTGCAATAAAACAGTGAATGAAAATAGAGATTTCAAAAAGGAATATAGGTTTGATTATCCTGAATGAAAACAAGAATGTAAAGAAGTTTGGGAAGGCATAAACATCTGGAAAAATAACGCAGCGACACCCAGACCCACGAGTTGAGACAAGTGGTTGCCTAACATCTGGATCCCAGGGCCAAGGACTAGAGTCAAATCAAATCAACCAAAAAAGGCTAATGTGTCCATGAGGATGGAGAAAACCTCAAACAAAATTTCACTTCACAGCATGACCACCATTTCAAAGGAAAAGCTAACTATCAAGAGATTACCTTCTTGTTGATAGAAATGAGCTGTTTTTAACGGACTCCTGTGGCCTTGAAAGTATTTGACAGAACTTTTGCTGGCATCTCTGTGGCTAAATGGAAATCCAAGAACATCATCTTATGGTTTAAAACTGAACTTGAAAAGTTCAAGGGCAAAAATTGGAGAAAGGAGATATAAATTTCTTACTAATCAAAAAGTATATAGACTTGTGTTCTATGATCTTGATTATCATGTAATGTGAAAGCTTAAATAACAGAAAGCTAAGAATGATGTATAGATACTCTAAAATAGGTAAAAGTAGATAAACAGAGTGCCTAGCATAAAGACACACTAAATTGAATTCATTCCTTCATCCAACAAATAGGTATTTGTGCTAGTGAGGTAGAAGAGTTTAAACAGAAAGGTTAAAGCAAAAGGATGGGTGAAAAACATTTTCCTAGTCCAGTGTCACAAATAGAGAATTTTCTAAAGAAAAAGCCATTAATAAAGTATCTAGGTTCACATTATTTTTATTTGCTAGTCTCCTTACACACAATTAAGGACATAAAATCTTCTGTTAAAACCAGAGAGAATCCAATTGCGTTTTTAGGATTTCAATTTTTCATCTTTAAAATAAGGATGTTAATATCATTAGTCTATAATACTGCTTTAAGCTGTAGCTTTGGGAATTCTATGAATATTTACTTCAGTAGGAGTGCTACTACCTCTGCTGCTGCTACTACTACTACTGCCTCCATTTTTCAAAGAATTCTTTTCCCTCATGAGGAAAATATGTCAAATCTGAACATTTTCTGAGGTCAAAACCTATGCACAAACAACATGAAAATCAAGGTGTTACAATAAGCATACCTAAAATTCTGAATAAATAAGAGAAAAGCTCAGAAGTAGAGAAATACACGCACTGTAGTCTAAAGGAAAATTGGAACAATTCCCAAATACCAGGTGATCTCATCTTGTTTTCTCACAGCTATTAGCTCAAATGAGTTCACAGAGATTCTTTCTTGGGATAAATCCCTGTTAAGAGGATACAGGTGGTCTCTCTCAATCTATCATATATTGATGAGAAGGATTTTCAAATAATATCAATGTCCTGAATGAAGAATATTCTGTTAATCATGTAGATTTTTTTTTCAGCAGCATAATACTTCCAAAATCATTACAAAAAGTCTGAGAACTGGGAAGCAGATGTGGCTCAAGCAGTTGGGCACCCACCTTCCATGTGGGAGGTCCCAGGTTCGGTTCCCCACGCCTCCTAAAGAAGACGAGCAGACGCAACAAGCTGACACAAAGAGCTGACACAACGAGCAGGGAGCTGATGTGGCTCAAGCAGTTGGGCACCCACCTCCCACAAGGGAGGTCTCAAATTCGGTTCCCAGTGCCTCCTAAAGAAGATGAGCAGACAATGAGCAGACAGGCGAGGGCGCCATCTCAGGGGGGGAAAAAAAAAGTCTGAGAACTATCTGGGAAGGGAGAAGATCGCCACTGAATAAGCAACTGGCAGCAAGGGAGCTGAGCTACATAACTTCAGTCATCACATGCCTTACTTATTTTGATAATTTTATGCCCTAGGTTTTTCTTTATACAAAACAAGAATAATACCAAGTGTTAAACAGATATTATTTAGAAACATACTAGATGCAAGTATCAAATATTATTAGATGGCCCCAATCTGATAAATGAGACTCAACTCCAATGTTACATAAATGCAAACAGCTTTCCACAATCCCTCAAAGTAAAATGAAACACAGGGGGAAGCAGATGTGGCTCAAGTGATTGGGTTCGATTCCCAGGGCCTCCTGGCGAAGGCAAGCTGGCCCGCATGGCGAGCTGGCCCATGAGGAGTGCTGGCCCACGCAGGAGTGCTGGCCCACACAGGAGTACTGGCACATGCAGGAATGTTGGCGCGAGTGAAGAGCTGGCACAGCAAGATGACACAACAAAAAGAGACTCAAAGGAGAGACAATAAGAGATGCAGCAGACCAGGGAGCTGAGGTGGTGTGAGAGATTGAGTGCCTCTCTCCCACTCCGGAAGGTCCCAGGATTGGTTCCCAGTGCTGCCTAAAGAGAAGACGAGCAGACACAGAAGAACACACAGCAAATGGGCACAAAGAGCAGACAGCGAGTGCAAAAACAACGCACGGGGTGTGTGTGAGAAATAAATAAATAAAATAAATAAATCTTTATAAAAAAATGAAACACAAGAAAATAAACAGATGTTTGCATTAGATTTCAAACAATTTAAGTTACCTGTACATATATGTTTAAAAAGAAAATAAGTACCCAAGAAACTATCAATTCAATTAAATATTCACTTTGCACTTACAAAGTGCAAATCAAAGGAAGATGAGCAGGATATGGTCCTTCCTCTACCAGCCAATTGAAAGAGCGATAAGAGCTGGACGCATATAAAGAATTTATGGGCACACAGGAGTCGTGAGTGCTGACTAAGATGTTCAAGGAATGAGTGATACCCAAAAAGAATCCTAAAGAACAAGTACGACTCAAAAAGCAGAGTAGGTCAAAGTGACAAAAGTGACAGTGTAGAAGTATGAATGTGCATGATGTGAATAAGGCACAAAAGCCTGAAATGGCAGGAAAGTAATGAACCCATGGGCATGCTATTATAAAGGAGGCCCAAAGATATCTTAAGGGCCTCAGATTGGAATGCTGAAGAATAAGGGTTTTTATGTAGACAATAGACAATTGCTGAAGATTTAAGTTGCAGCAATGATATGAACAAACTGTCCTTAAGATAACAGAGTAGGGGGACGGATGTGGTTCAAACGGTTGGGCGTCCGTCTCCCATATGGAGGGACCTGGGTTTGATCCCAGGGACCTCCCGGTAAAAAATAAATAAATAAATAAAATAAAATAAATAAATAAATAAAATAAAATGTTTTAAAAAAAAAGATAACAGAGTAAAGAATGGGAGTGGGGGGAGACAGGTATCAAGGAGACCAATTCAAAAGTGATAAAACTGGATGAAAGTGGTGGTGATGATAGCATAATATTGTGACTATTATTAATGTTATTGAATCATACCCAAGTGGTTAATGGGAAATTGTGTGTTATTTGTTACCATAATATTTTTTTTTTAAAAAAATGAAGGATCTTGAGTGTCTGCATTAGGGTAGCATCAGCAGAATTTAAAGAGGAGAAAAAAATGTTTAAAAATAAAAAAGAGGAGAGAGATTCTAGAAACATTTTGGAAGCAAAATCAATAAAATTGGATATGAAAGAATAAGGGACAAAGATGAATCCACGTGTTCCAGCACAGTTGACTAAGTGGATGCTTATGATTTGAATTGGGATGAGGGAAGACTGACATAAGATTATTGGAAATATGAATTGGTTTTGAACATGTTGAATTTGAGATTATCTCAATTATTTATATTTAAAAAAAACAAAAACCCAAAACCAAGATCCACTCAGTTATTGAAATCAGGGATAATATTCAACATATTTAGCAAACAGCACAGCTCAGGTGCCAACCAGTCAGAACTGGGCAGTGGTCTGATCAAATGCACAATGGCCAGTGGTAGAAACAAAATGATGTCCTGGCTGAAAATCAGTCCAGACTTAATCACACCAAAATGGCCCTGGCTATTTCTTTGTGGCAGTCCCATGGCATAGATACTAAGATCATTTTATGCACTGTTTTAAATCAGAGCTTCAATATACTTACAAGTTATACTTTCTATGTGCTTTAAAATTAAATAGGGATGCATACTGTAATTATTAGTATTAGAGTACATAACTTAAAAAGCCATAAGTCATTCTTCTTAATACCCCCTCATAGGAAATTTACACATATATTGATAGTCATCTACTCAGAAATCCCGTGGTCACACTTTTCATCAGTGTTTTTTATAGAAAAAAATATAAAATTGAAGAAACAAAACCTAAGCACATTTGATTCAGTATTGAATAGTTCAGAATCTGAATATACAATAATTATATATAGATACTGGCTCCTGTGCATTTTCACATTGCTCAACATAGGGGGTAAAAGACTCCATTTACCAGTTACATGCAATTAGAAAGTGAGCTCCAAGATGGCAGAGGTACTTTTCTGGTTTGCCCATCATTGTGTCAGCACTGCCCAGAATGGTGCCTGGCATATAACAAAGGTTCAAAACAAATGTGTTGAATGGTAAACCTTTAAAACCTCATAAGCTTACTTAGCATCCTTAATAATGCTATAAAACAGTACAGACATATGTACTCCATAAACATGTTAGAGTAAAATCTCATAAGCAAAAAAAAGTAATAAACTATTACACTGTTAAGACTTATTTATATTTAAAATCATGAAACTGAATACAATGGGCATGGCTCTCATTTGTAAGAATAAGATCATTCCAATTTTGCAAATAGAAATATGAATATAAGACTTCTACACAATAAGAAATAACTAGGGAAGCAGATGTGGCTCAAGTGATTGAGCTCCCGCCTACCACATGGGAGGTCCCAGGTTCGGTTCCCAGTGCCTCCTGGGGAAGATAAGCAAGACAGCAAGCTGGCGCCACGGGCTGGCGCAGCAAGCTGACACAACAAGATGATGCAACAAGGAGACACAAAGAGGAAACACAATGGGAGAGACAACAAAGCAGTGAATGGAGGTGGCTCAAGGGATTGAGCACCTCTCTCCCACATGGGAAGTCCCAGGTTTGGTTCCCGGTGCCTCCTAAAGAGAAGAGGAGCAGACACAGAGAGCACACAGCAATGGACAGAGGGCAGACAGCGAGCTCAAACAATGAGGGATGGGGGATAAATAAATAAAATAAATCTTTTTCTTACAAAAAAAGAGAGCAAAAGGTAAACTCACAATTCAAAGCTCTTCTACAAAAGCCTAAATACTCATAATAGAATTGCAAAGCCAACAACTAGGAGAAACTATGAAACAAACTTATGCCTAGTTTAATAATGTGGCATCTACAGAAAAAAAAATATCCTGGCTAAACCCTATATTTAAATAAGATTTAAAAGATTGTATACAAAACCATCACAGAAAAGCACTTTTTCTTAAAGCCTTATAAGATATTATATAAATAGGATTTTTAATCTAGCCATTCCTGATACATTGTCAATAGTTGAGTTCTTGAGTTAACATCACCCTCAGCTATTGTCAAATGCAAGTAGTACATATTGGGGTATAATTCATTAGATTTTAAAAAAGCAACAACAAGCTAACCATTTTTACTTAGTGAGACAGTACAAACTCTCATTGAGAGAAAATCCAATAACAGTCAGAAGCAAATATGCACTGTGCATATTAAGTAGATGTTCAATGTTATAAAAGAAAACAAAATGCAAACACTAGTGACACAAATAAAATTCCAAAATAAACACTAAATATGTAATTATGATGTAAAGGTCCACCACAGGAAATAGTCTAGCTCAGGTTATTTCTTATTTATATCTGATTTCACAAAATTTAGATATTCTTTGAAATGGTGACCCCAAAATAAACTTATTATCCTGACTACTTTGGTCTTATTTTCCAATACTACTATATGTTGTATTTTTCATCACTATATATAAATCTGTGTGGATATATTAAAAATACTGGGAAAAGACAGTAATATTGAATCCTGTAAAAAATTTTCCACCCTCATTTCTTACCTAGATTTTACAAAAAAATGCTGTTTGGCTCTTTGCCTAATAAGTCCAGTCACTGCATAAAAATATACTTATTGAGTAAAGTTCAACCAAATATGGCAGATAACTTTTCTCAAAATAATTTGCTGTTAATTATAATCAGAGTGGGTGAAAAATATATGTTGACATACTTCTTTTCAGCATGTTTCTGAAGCCAATTTCTAGGATATTTTGTTATACTAAAGGCAAAATTAATAAAGGATAAATAGGTTAATTAAAGAAAATGTTAAAGACTTTGGCTGAGACATATACTTTAGCTTTCAGCTATAATGGAATATCAAACCCCAGTTTTGTG
>JAQZBX010084296.1:0-13276 GCA_029593785.1 Cabassous unicinctus | reverse complement strand
TTTTTAAAAAGTTAGATATTTCAAGTGTGTGACTTTTTCTAAGTCTATCCTACCTAAACACAGTTAAAATATGAATTTGTGCAGCAGGAAATCAGTTTATGAACTCTGACTACAATCCAGATTAAAAGTAGTCAATTATTCTCTTTATAAATGGTAAAGCTGATTTTATTGATTAAAATAGGGGAAATTAGTATTTCTGTAGCACTTTTAAAGACTGCAATCCATTCAGTAATTTTTCTTTACTTTATATACATTTAAATGTTGCTATAAAAACTCAGATCTGGAATTTTTCTAACCTGATTCACACTGTCTAACAAATTAATCAGGTCACTTGGAGGATAACATGTCAATAACCTCTACAAAATGTTACAAAAGGTAAAAAAGAGTTTGTTATCAATTGGTATTGTCAGAATTTGAGCTGTAATTAGCAATATTCCCTGAAATGAATATATGGCACCTTTCCCATGAGTGATCAAATCTCAAAGTGGAGATTCCAGTCACTGATTTACAAAAGAGTGAACACTAGTGAATTATTGCAGAGAAGAGCACAGAATACAAAATAACTGCCCTCTAATCCAAAGGTGTAATATCACAGTGCCTGGGAAGATAAAATAGAATAATTTAAGCTAGATGAAAAACAATCAAAAGATTCAGAAAAGAACATATGCACACCTACCTTAATATTTTGAGAAGCCAGAAATACCATACTGAAAAAATTACAATTTTTTAATTGAAATAAAAGATTACTTTTTATTTTACATCTATACAGTTTTATCAATGTTCTCTATATATAAAATTCTATGTTCATCATAATTTTTCATTATTTGATTATTCAAGATTAATTTCTAAATCTCTAAAATATCTAATTCATTCTGTCATTTAATAATGAGTATGCATGAAACACTTTATACTTTCAAAACACTTTGATTTGTTATGCCAGTTTTTTTCTTTATATAATACGACAAGTTAACAGCTACTGACTGCTTCCTGTGTGGCAAACTGTGCTTGTCAAGAATTGTAAAGGGTCTGGGATTTTACCCTACTGTAGGGTGGCTAACCTTGTGGCTCACCTGGGACTTTGCTGTTGTTAGCATTGGGAGTGCCAAGTCCCAGGAGACCTCTCGGTCCTGGGCAAGTTAGCCGGCCAGTTTTATGGATACTTGTAGAAGACACAAAACTCCTGGTCAGAGATGAAGAATAGTTTATAACTCACAGCTACAGATGGAGACATTATCTTTATTAGATAGTAAGCGTGCCTAACCTTTGCTCCATAGGGAGGTATATCTCTATCTTCCAAAACTGTTTCCTATACAAACATTCTTGAAACGGTAGTTTGGAGCAAAAGGTATTCAATGCCTGCCTCTGCCTCACAAGCCATGTAGAAACATGAGAGATTCATGGAAAATTGTCTCTAACAGTGCTAAGTATGATAAAGGATTTTCTAACTCAATTCTCGCAAAAGGATAAGGTGGGTAATAATATTATCACCCCCGTTTTAAAGGTAAGGAAACCAAGGTTCAAGATCAAGGAAATCTGCCAGGTTTACACAATTGGATGCAGTCAGGATTTGAACCTTATCCTGAAGCTCTTATTCTTAACCACCAAGCTATGTGTCTTATTCCATGCTCATGAAGCTAGTATTATTCTTCCAATTTTACACCAGAAGAAGCTAAAGCAGAAAGAGAGTACTGCCTTGCTTTGGAAGTGGCTTAGACGCCCCGTTAAGTCCCAGATCTTTTAGCCTCTTATTCTAATGTTCCTTCTACCAAAACTCATCTCTCTGTCTTCTGAAAACAGAGCCCTGGGTGGCAGATACAAATAAAAGTATACTGCATAAATGTCTATATAGGGAAAGCTCTAAGAGCTAGAACATGGAAGGATTATACATTCATTCATGCTTTGAAACTGTTATTAAAAATGTGTTAAACAAATGATCAAGGGGTGGGTCATGGTCACAGTGGGTGGAGAATCACTCAATAAATGAAAGAATACTGAATTCCCAGCCTGGAGAGCTCTGCCACATTCTCCAAGGGAGCAGCAACAGTCCCCCAAGTGCAGGAATAGCGTGTGGCAAAGAAGGATGGTCCACTAATGGGTTCTTGTTATTGATGACTACCCTTATGAGTCTTTGCTCTTGAAATAGAAACTTAGCCTTCTGTTATAGAGTGCCTAAGGATTGCCACCTGAGAGCCTCCTTGTTGCTCAAATGTGGCCTCTCTCTAAGCCAAACTCAGCATATGAATGCATTACCTTCCCCCCAGTGTGGGACATGACTTCCGGGGATGAGCCTCCCTGGCAAGGAGGGATTAATTACAAGTGCCAACTGGCAATATGACTCGAAAAAGACCTTGAATAAAAGGGGTAAAAGGTAAAGACAAATGAGTTCATATGGCTAAGAGAGTTCAAGGAGAGTTGGGAGGTCATCCCAGAGGTAACGGTTACGCACACCTCAGTAGGATCTCATAGAACACCAAAGTGGATATCACCCCACACAAAGGGGCTCTTGAGGGCTCTGGAGACACCCAGGTTCTATATAAGGGGGGATAGCTCCAGAGATTGATGCTTTATCAGTGGGCTATACTTTAGAATCTGTGCTCCTGAGAGTGACGAAGTTGGACTCAAATAAGTCCTCCCTGCACATGGTCCATCAGACCCTTCTATTCAAACCTATACTTGGTGCTGGAGTTTGTAGGTGTACTTCCAGAGACTGGAGCCTCTGGCCTGCCCATGTGTCAGCTGTGCCTGGAATCTCAGTGGAGCTGCAGCTCCTACTCTACAGGTCAATGGACTCACCCAAGTCACCTAGCTAAGAGATGATGATGGACAACAGCCATCCCAGGGAATGGAGAGAGTCTGCAGCTGCAGGCAGGATAATCCCATCCATTTTATCCATGGGATATAAGCCCCCTCTCACTTGGAGGTGGAGTGGACATCACCATCCCAGACTTCTCAGGATTGGGGGAAGAGCTATGGACTAGAGTCGACTTACTGGTATTCTGTTGTAGACATATTGTGAGAGGGAAAAGCAGTTGTAATACAGGGGCTTTTTTGGGACTTGGGAATTATCCTGAGTGACATTACAACGAAAGATATAGGCCATTTTACATCAGCATATAACATGCAGAACTGTGTGGGAGAGAGTGTGGTCTACAATGTGCACTATGGTCCATGCTTAGTGGCAAAGCCCCAGAATGTGTATATCCATTGCAGGTGATGTGCCACACTAATGAAAGATGTCTATGTGGGAGGTTATGGGAGGTGTCAGAGGTGGGGAACATGGAAATCCCTGTAATTTTTGTGTAACACTTATGTAATCTAAGCATCTTTTAAAATATTTTTAAAAAATTCATCTTAGATGAAGAAACTAAAAAAAATATATATGTTTCAACAGTAGTACTGAGTCCATGTATAATAAAAATAGAACTTTGGTAGTTCCTTAAAATTCAAAATTACTTATATTTCAGTTTAGCAGACTTCATTTTGTAGACCATGATCTTTAAAAATATTTATCTGGGCTGGGTAAGGGTGGTGTTTTCTCTTTAAATTATCATCCAGGCACTTATTATTTAATAGTTCAAATGCATTCCAATAAGCAAAGCATCAGTGTTATATGGATTTAGAGTAGAAGTGAAGTTTCTTTTGAGTCGAAGACTGACACATTATTATTTTTCTCTAAATAATGCGAGGGTGTTAAGAATACATAATGGGGAACTCATCACTTACTCAAGTCTGGCCTCTTGGTCTACACCCACTTTGGACTTTTGCCTCTTGCATAGTAGCTGGCAATGACATTTGGAATTTACAGTCTGAAGATCATCTGGCCACTGGGGATTCAGGGAGAATATTAAGGTATCAGTTAAAGATGCTGCCCACCCCCACTTTCTCTCTGTTTTCCTCTACCTAACGTAAAATGACAGTCTTGATGGCGTAAAATATTCATGCTTTTAGTTGAAATACAATGCTATTTGATTCCTAGTCAGTACATCTCCTATAGAACTTATGTGAGAATGTTGTGTGTGAATAAGCACAGAAGTAAAATTTTAAATGCAGTACTCCTTCTCTGTAATACATTCGCATTAGGGATGGAAAAATGTTTTTTAATAAAGACTGGTTTTCATAAAAAAAAAGATTGTTAAAGGTGACACAAATTTTTTTTAAAAGTTAATCTAACTGGTTATATCTAAAACTTACATAAACCAGGAGGACCTGTTTTTAATTCCTCAAAAATAAAATGTTTATTCATTCTAACTTTGAAACAACTAAGGCCAAAAGGACAATTTTTATAAACCTGAATAATAGTGATCTGAGGGCTGAACACATTCATCTACTGGTTTCCTTCTGGGGACAAAGGTTCGAGAACTCTCTGAAGTTAAACTGTTACTTGCACTGCATTCCTTCAAGGCAACAAGCTTACCACAATCACAGTAATTTGCATTAATTACTTTATTTTATATAACTGTTCTTGGATAGGGGCAAATAACCTATGCCTATTCCCTTTCTCAAAAGGGCAATGTTTTTCATGCACTGCAGTAGTTGGATTAAACATGCTATTTTTTGTAAAAAGCAAGCAATAAATTCCTGTATGAGAGTTATTCTGCCAGACCATAAACCCTTGAAGGCAAAGGCCATGCCTTACTCAGCTTTATGGAGGCAGTGGTGTGTAATGTTTAGGAGTGAGGTACCATGGCAATTCAATGGGGAAAGGAAAGGCTTCTCAACAAATGGTGCTGAAACAACTGGGCATATGTTTTGAGAGAAAAAAAAAAAAAAAGAACCTCAATCCCTACCTAAAACTTAAACCTTTACTTAAAAACTATTTTAAGAAGGATCATAGTCATAAGCATAAAAGCAAAGACTATAAAGCTAAAAACTAAACATAAAAGCTAAAATTATAAAGAAAGTAGAACATCTCTGAAACCTTTAGGTAGGTAAATATTTCTTAGATGAGACACAGAAAGCACTTGCTGTAAAAGAAAAAGTTGATAAATCAGACATCATTAAAATTTTAAATTTTCTTATCAAGTACACCGGTAAGAAAATGATTATACAAGCCACTTGGAGAAAATATTCTTAATTCATATAACTGATGAATGATTTATATTCAACAATAAAAAGACAAACAACCCTAAAAAAATTGGGCAAAATACTTGAACAGATACTTCAGAAAGGAATATATATGAATGGCCAATAAGCACATGAAAACATGGTCAGCACCATTAGTTATCAGGGAAATGCAAATTAAACTCACGATATACCAGTCTCTGATCCACCCACTCCCCAAAATGGCTAAAATGAAAAGGACTAAGAACATCAAGTGTTGGTGAGGAAATGGAGCAGCCAGACGGCCTTACAGTGCTAGTAGGAGTGTAAGGTGGTCCAACCTCTTTGGAAAACTGGCCATTTCTTAAAAAGTTATATATACAGCCACCCTATGAATCCTAGGAATTGACCCAAGGGAAATGAAAACTCATGCCACACACACACACAAACTTTGTTCAGGTGTTGTTAGCAGCTTAATTCAAAATAACCAAAAACTGGAAACAGCCCATCTGTCCATCAACAGGGGAAAGGATAAGCACATTCATACAATTGAATACTTCTCAGCAATAAGGAACTACCGTTGCTCACAGCAACTGAATGAATATCTAGAACTTGATGCTGAAAGAAGTGAGGCACAAGAGTGTATCCTGTATGACTCCATTTATACAAAATCCCAACCAGGCAAAACTAATCTATGGTGACAGAAATCAAAATAGTGGTTGCCTGGGGTGGCAGGAGATTGACTAGGAGGCATACAGGGAAACATTCTGGGAATAATCTGTGCCTCAAAGAGGGTGTGGATTACATGGGTGTATGCATTTAACAGAATTTACCATATTGTACCATTGACATCTTGCATTTCACTGCATGCAAATTATGTCTCTGGAAATGGATTGTGAATTTGAAGCTTGACTCTGCCTCTTTATACCAGCTGTAAAATGAGGGTGATGAGAAGTACAGACCCATGTCCTGGGGTTGTTGTAAGGCTGAGATAAGGCTGGTAAAGTCCTCCGAAGAGCGCAGGCAAGCAGCAAGCACTCAGCAAATGTTCACTATGCAGATTTGTATCCTCAGTGGCTAGCAAAGGTCAGGGAGTATGGACAGGTATTGATAAGTGCTTGTTGAACTAAATTAATGTGACTTTAGAAAATGCCGTGGGAATTCTCAGGCTGCCACTGCCCTTCTGGCAAACTCCATTCTGGTTTGGAGGAGAGCCCGTGCTTACAGAACAAATTACCTAGTAAAAAGTACCCAAAAAAGCATTTTATGCCCTCTCCCACTGCCGGATTTTTCCTCAGAGATAAACAATGTTAGGCCTTACAAGAATGCCTGTGTAAAAATTTGCTTAATCTTGAGAAAGAGGCCATAGAAATTTACCTGTCCCACAAATCAAAAGTCTCATTTCACGGTTAATTTAAAAGTTTACTTATAAGATATTACTTTATGTTTTTATGGAGACATTAAAGGACAATTTTATTAACTTGATATTTTTACTTAAGTAGAAGAATGTAATTGAAAAGCCTCTCCCTAAAATGTTTTTAATAAAATAAATATGTGATTTAAAGATATCAGTAAAGTAATGCATACATGAGGGAAATAACCCTGGCTTTAGTTCCTACCTTTTATTGCAGAGGATTGTAAAGAGTGTGGGCTCTAGGGCTGGATGGCCAGGGCTCAAACTCCAGCTCCATCACTTGCTAACTATGTGACTTAACTTGCCTGTGCCTCAGTTCCTCATCTGTAAAATGGGGCTAAAAATGGGGGAGAAATTTAAAAATATTACCATAGGGTTAACATGAGAATAGGTAAAATATTACAACTAGGCCTGGCCCTGAGTAAGCACCCCATTGACATTAGCTATTACTATTATTGGTACAGATAGAACCTCCATCTGCCAATAGTGATATAAATACAGGGTAATAAACACTAAATTAAAGCAGAAGGTATCCCACCAAAATAAGAACAAAAATAAATTCCACAGAGTAACAGGAAAGACGTAATTGCTACAGTTAAACACTGAGTTCTAGAAAATCTAGAAATGATTCTCATCATCATCATTTTAATTATGAAATTGGAAGACTCAAATATAGCTGGAATAACAAAAAAGCCAAAATAGGGAGGTGGATGTGGCTCAAGCAGTTGGGCACCACTTACCACATGGGAGGTCCCGGGTTCAGTTCCTGGTGCTTCCTAAAGAAGATGAGCGAGACAGCAAGCTGACGCGACAGGCTGGCATGGTGAGCTGACACAACAAGATGACACAGTGAGATGACACAATGAGGAGACACAATGAGGAAACACAATGAGAGACACAGCAAGCAGGGAGCGGAGGTGGCTTAAGCGATTGGGTGCCTCCTTCCTACATGGGAGATCCCGGGTTCGGTTCCCGGTGCCTCCTAAAAAGAAGACGAGCAGACACAGAAAGCAGACAGCGAATGCAAACAACAAGGACTGGGGGAGAAATAAATAAAATAAATCTAAAAAAAAAAAAAAAAAATAGAGAAGTTTTTCTTTATAAGAGACTCCTATCACAGGTCACAAATATAGTGGATGATTGTTGATCTGAAATCATAATCTTCTCAGAGATTATATACCTCATATTCTAAAGAACTGCCATATAAAATATCTCATTTAATCCTCATTACACATCTATGAGAGAAATGGAGCAAACCTGCCATCTACATTTTCCAGATGAGAAAGCTGCATTTTCCGCATGTAATTTATGCACAAGAATTAGTCATCTTTTGAGAGGGTAGCACTTGTTTCCCCTTTTGTAACATAGCTGAACATGGCTTTGCTAGGAAAGTCAGCCACCACTCATGGCTCAGCATGCTTCAAAAGATTTTCTGTTATTTATTACTATTTTCATTATTATTATTATCATTATCAAAATAAGGCATGATTGCAGAACATTTTGAAGAAACGGAAAAATGAAAAGAAGTCCCACTACACAAGGACAGTTAACCAGCTAATGTATTTTTTTCCAGGCATTTTCTTTGCACATGTAAAAATAATTAGGATCATGCTTTATGTACAATTACATATCTTTTTTTTTTCAATTTAATGTTATCACTAAAAGTATTTTCATTGCTGCTTTCAAAGAATCTGGACACCAAAATGCGGATAAAACTGGTTAACTCTCCATGGACACTGAAATCTCATAATGCTTTATCATTTGGTTCTCATCGAGATCTAACTCATGAGCAAAAAATATTAATGTTCTATAAATTACTTCTCTATAGTAATTTTAGTAACTAATTACTAAAGCACTATTAACAGCAATTTAGTAACTGAATTTTATTCTCTACTCTATCTCTCTGTTGGATAATTCTATTAGAACCAAGAATTGCTTTCCAAGAAACTTAGAAAAATATGTAGGAAATAGATTCTCATGCTTAAACTAAGATAATTTTAGCTCTTAGCCTTACGTATATGGGTGAAAGTTGTGGCCAAAATAAAGTAAATAAATATTACAATATAGGTTTACATGGTGTCTATCACAATGTACACAATAAAAACTCCACAAATATCTGTTAAATTAAACTAATGCTTTTTCTCTAAGCCATTCTACCATACCCTTTTATTCTCTAATCAAAAATGTTTGAAAAACTAGATGAGCAGTGGGCAAATGTGAAACAGCTATGTAAGAAAAGCCCACATGATTTCCCTCTTTCTAAATGGTTTTTATTACTTACATTTCAGTCTCATAAGCACCAAATGCATTTACATTTCAACAAAAGCAATGCTAAAGCCATTTTCAGTGCTTTCACAGAACTTTCTTCTTTATTAAAAAAATCATATGTATCTTTTATTTTTATTTATACTTTCTATGAGCAAATATCTGAGCCTCTGCTTTTATTGGCCAGTGAGCATGTCTGGCACAAATTTGGTATCTGTGTGGCCTCTCCCTCCAAAAGTTTTATAAGTCATTTCACTGGTCAAAGACCCAGAGAGGTTCTTTCAGCCTCCTGAGAAATGCAAAGTCTTCTGTAGCCATGATGGACTTAACTTGACAGCACAGCCTTATTGGGAGAAAGTATGGCACAATTTTTAGTAAATCAAACTGAGTTGATCAAAGCTTTAGGTTTTGTCTCATACAAAACTCTGGAAGGCTCCACTGCCTACAGATGCCCCTGAGAAGAGCCTCAGTTCACCGATTTCAATCAAGCAACCACATTACTGGGCCTCCTCCACATACAGAACACTGTGCAAAGCCTAGTGGGAAGAAAGGAAGGAAGAAATGGACCTGCTGGAAGGGGAACACGTTTTATGAACTCAGCACAATTACCCATAGAACCTGAAGCAGTTTGATATTATTTATGAATTCCAAAAAAGAAATATTATGTTTGTAAACTAATCTATTCCTCTGGGTATGATACCATTTGATTGCATTAGATTCACCTGCAATGTCTTTGATTAAATTACCTGTTAAGATTAGGGCTTTGATTTAACCACGTCAGTAAGGCATGACTCAGGTTGAGTCCTCGCTCCCTTGGTGGGCTGATATAAATGGACACTCACTCAAGAAGAAAAGAGAGAGAGCACCATAGACATGGAAGAGGAGAGAACTTGGTCATTTTGGTCCTGCAATGTGACAGAAAGGAGAAGGCTCAAACAGCTAAAGCCCCAGGAGGAGAATTGAGCCATTTGCCTAATAGTTTGCATCCGAAAAGAACAGAGCATCTGAGCAGCTGAGAAGGCCTGAGACACTAGGCAGAGATTGCCCACCATCTTGCTTCAACACATGGCAACTGACTTTGGTGAGTAAGCAATCTTGAGCTGGACTCTTTAAGGCCTTGAGACTGTAAGCTTTTACACCAAATACCCTTTATAAAAGCCAACAGATTTCTGGTACTTTGTATCAGCATCCCTTTGGCTGACTAATACAGAACCTAAGCAAAAGGAGGATCAAAATGTATAAAAATAATCACAGCTAAACTAAAAGACCATATTCGTTAGGACAGTAAAATAACTGGTATCTCCACCATTTCTATTTAGATTAAGAAAATCTGGATGTTATTGTTCCTCACTAATCAAACCACGGCCAGCTATAAATATGCAGCCTCTCCCCTCCCTTCCCACTCCTGAAACTCCTGATGAAGGGTTGAAAAGGGAAGAGAGCAGAAGGTTGACTATAGCAGAGTATGGAGTGCTGGTATGCGCACAAGATGCAGAAGAGGTTGTTAGATTTTTGTCACTTATCAAGGCTCTCTGGGAGCAATGTTACTTTCTCAGTTTATAAGGCCAACTCCCCATCCCCTACCCCCTCGCACACACACATACACCTGCTGCCCTCACTGCTCACACAAACACACACACACAACATAACATAACACCTTACACAGAGGCAGACAGGGAACTTGATGTAGGTCAACTACTAAGATATTATTCCATTAAAAGTGTAAGTATAGATTAAGAAACCAAATTCAATAACAGCTGGACAACTAAGGGTATGCATAGCAAATGGTATATACACGAGAAGCCCAGAGACTTGTGAGCTTACCAAGAATAACTCTTCTTGGTGAAAGGTTCAGGCTTCTAAAAGCTGTTGCAATTAAATGGGACCAGCTCTCCAGGAAATCTGGTGGCAATGTAGTTAGTCTGTTGCTTGATAAATCCAGGTAAGTGAGGTTCTTCAGGTACCTGGTTGCCTCAGTTGGCACACTGGCTATTCTGTTATTGTGCAAATCCAGGGTCCTCAGACGGGGCATCTCCAGCAGAGATGCCCAAGGGAAAGCAGCCAGGGAATTCCCGTCCAAGCGCAACTCATGCAGCTGCTTTAGGTTGTAAAAGCTGCTGGGGTCAACGCTAGCTACAGAATTGTAAGTCACCCAGAGATATTGGAGCTCCACCAAGTAGTAGAAGGCCTCGGCGGGGATCCTGCTGATAACAGTCTTCTCTATGCGAAGCTTCACGGTGTCCACGGGGATGTTCATGGGGACCATGGTCATATCCAGGTCATTACACAGCACCAACCTAGTGTTAACAACAAGTGCAATGGGAAGAAATGTGCTTTCTGATGCCTAATTGAAAAAGTAATCCATATTTGAAACAAATATCTATTTTCCATTGCCTGCTGGCTTTTGAGAAATATCTGTTCAGCCTGGCTAACTTGTACATTAATAATTCATCATCATCATCATCTTCTTCATATTAATCATGATGATCACAGCTACTAAGATTGAACCATACAAAATGGTCATCTTTTTTTGTTCAAAAATAATCAAGTATCAGCAATTTTTGTGGTCAACCTAACATCTATGGAGCTCTTTGTATGCCAGGCAGGCCCGTGTAAAATAAGTCAGATCTGCCTCCTTGTTTAATCATCACCACCCTATGAGGTAGACATTGGGTAATAAGTAAAAGCACTAGTTTTCAAGTCAGGTTGATCTAAGTTCAAATCTAAGCTCTGCCCCATCCTGTGTGGCTCTGTAAAGCCTCTTCGCCAATCTCTCAAGCTCATTTTCCAACATGGCACTATTGTGATGATTGAGTAAAAATGGATATAAAAGTTTACATCTTAGTGGCACATACTAAGACTCAATAGACGTTTGCTAGTATCATCAACCCTATTTTTATTGATAACATAACGGAGACTCACCAACATTAGGTTACTTGCCCAAGGTCACCCAGCTAATGGCTTACAGAGCCACCTTTTAAACCCAAATCTCTCCAATTCCAAAGTACAGACATTTCACTTCTTTAGGAAATGGCTCATTTAAAAAGAATTCCCTGTTAAAGTCACAAATTGATCCTTTTTAAGAGGATCCCTTTATATTAAAAACAAAAAAACAAGTTTTCACACTAGGTGTTTAAAGTTGAGCTCTATTTTTTTCCTTTATTAGAGAAATTGTGGGTTTATAGAACAACTGTGCATAAAATACAGGATTCCCATACACCACCCTATTATTAACACCTTGCATTGGTGTAGAACATTTGTTACAGTTGGTGATAGCTCATTTTTATCATTGTGCTATTAGCTATAGTCCATGGTTTAACTTAGGGTTCACCATCTGTGTAGTGTAGTTCCATGGATTTTTTTAAAATTTTGATTCCATAACCATATACAATCAAATATTTCCCCTTTTAACCACAGTCAATATATATTTCAGTGCTGTTAATTATGTTCACAATGTTGTACTACCATCACCACCACCCATTACCAAAACATTTCCATCATTCCAAATAGGAGACCTGAGCTCTATTTTTACAACTACACGTGGCATTGCTTTCTGCCTAAGGAATAAACCAGGGTTTATTCCTTTTACCACTTACTAACTGAAGTGACCTTGAGCAAGTCACGTTGTGATCTTGTTTACTGGTACGTATGAAAAAGGCATAGAAAAACAAACTGGTCCCATGTGTGTATTTAAAGTATGAGGAATCAAACTTTTCAGTTTGTCCTGAAAAGACCTATTTATCTCCCATTATATACTCACCTTCACAGGACTGCTGAAAATGAATAATAAATGGTTTTGCAAAGCATAATCTAAATTATAATTCACTATGCATGTGTATTATACACAAATTAAAACACATCACATTAAAGCACTGAATTTTAACAGCCAGCCTGTATAATATGAGGAGAAGCAGCAGACTAAAGCTAGGATGTTCAGAGAGCAGCTTCTCCTTTCTGTAACTTTAGAAGACCCTGTGGAGTCATTGGCATTCTCTAGGGACACCTCTTGCTCTTAATCTGTATTCTGAATCACTTTTTACCAGATGATAGCAGTTTCCACTCATTAAGTCAGCATTCCATCCAGGGTGCTGTAATGGGGGAAAAAAAAAACACCTGGATTGGAAGTTTTAAAAACCCAGGATCTTTAGCAACTCAGTCAAAGCATCAACTCACCTACGTGACCTTGGACAAGTCACTTAATCTTTATATGGCTTAGTTTCTTCATTTATAAAATGAAAGGGGTCAAACTAGATTATTTCTAAAGTTCTTGCCATTCATAATATTCTATGATATTTATAAAGTCCATCAACTAACAGCCATCATGGAGAAGGAAACATTTCTGTGATGGTTTACTCAACAGTCCCCTTGCCCAAGTCATTAACTGCTGTACACACCTGGGCAACTAGATCTTTAATTTATGTTCTTCTTGTCTTTAAACACCCAGTGAGTATCTCAAAAAGAAACCAAGAATTGATTAAGTAAAGTTTGTACAATAAGTAGACAAATTACTCAAAATATGCTTTAATTGTTATTATTTATATGTTTAAAGATATCAGA
>JAQZBX010084295.1:0-13274 GCA_029593785.1 Cabassous unicinctus | reverse complement strand
ATTGATATAAAGACAGTGCATACCAGATGATTTGAGGGAAGGGAGAGGAAAGAATAGGTGCAACATGGGACATTTATTTTTTAAACACTGTAATTATTTTGCATGATACTACAAAATAATACAAGTCATGCTGGGGGTGGAGTCAAAATGGTGACTACTGGCCTCCTTCTGACTTGGACAGGCTCAAACTTTAGCTGTTCTTAGGGTTATATTTTCACCAGCCAAATTTACTAACCAGTAGCTGAGATCAGTGGCCAACTATCTCTTCCTCCCGTTTTTGGGAAATGGAGCTTCCAATTCCTGCCACAGAATAGCTCCTGGGGTGGCTTGCGCTTCCAAAGTAGGATGATAACTGGCCTCCGAAGCATGGCCTGAAGTTTCCCAGAGAGGCTGGCAGAGCTCCCCCCTTCTTCCTCCCTGCCAGAGGTGGGCCTATGGCTTAGGCTAGAGTGGCAATCTCATCTAGATGGAAAGAAGTTGGTCACTGCCAGCACTGTCATTTTCAGTCAGCCCCACTTCCCTTCGAGTCAGGTGCAGACTTAAGATGGTGGCTTTCAGCCTCTTTCTGCCTTGGACAGGTTCAAACTTTAATTATTCTTAGGATTATACTTTAGCCTGCTGAATTTACTAATCAGTAGCTGAAGTAGCCCAAGTGTCTCTTCCTCCTTCATTTTTGGGAAGTGGAGCTTCCAATTCCAGCTGTGGAACAGCTCCTGACGCAGCTTGTGCCTCCAGTGGAAGATGGGCACCAGCCTCCGTGGCATGGAGTGCTCTACTTATGAATGTTCTCTGAAGATGGGCAGTCTCCTCCTTCCATTCTTTCAAGGATGTTGCAGGATGCACTTCTGGCCTCCTGAAGCCCCCAAACAAGTGCTCTAGATAGCTCTGGGTGATCACCAACTGCCCCGTAGCAGGAGTTGATTCTAGGAGCTCTTTACTCTGCTGCCATCTTGCTGGTTGTCCTATTGGCTTCATTTTTGAAGAAGCTTTGGATCATAGAATAGTTACACCTAGGACAGGGGAGGATCACTGGTGTGGGGTGTAAGTGATGGGGGCTATATGGGAGGAAGTTCGCCAGGACAGACATATAAGGTATATAAATGTGTTCAAATGTTCATGGGGCTTTGTCACAGTAGGTGGAGATTCACACAATAACTGAGAGAATATTGAATTCCCATCCTGGAGAGCTCTACCACATTCTCTAATGGAGGAGCAACAGTCCCCCAAGTGCAGGGACAATGACTTGCAAAAGAGGATGGTCCACTGATGGGTCCCTGATATTGACAACTATGTTTGTGAGCATTTGCTCTTGTAATTGAAACTTAGCCCAATGTTGTGGGGTACCTAACAGTTGCCTCCTGAGGGCCTCTTTGTGCTCAAATGTGGCCTCTTTCTAAGCCAAACTCAATATATAAATGCAATACCGTCCCCCCAGTATGAGACATGACTCCCAGGGATAAGGCTCCCTGACACCAAGGTATTACTACCAAGCACCAACTAGCAGTGCAACTGGAAAAAATGACCTCAAATAAAAGGGGGGAAAGGTAAAGACAAATAAGTTTATATGGCTAAGAGACTTCAAAGTGAGTTGGGAGGTCATCCCAGAGGTAACACTTAGGCATATCTCAGCAGGATTTCACAGACTGCCAAAGTGGATACTACTCCAATAGTTGGGCCTCTGAAGGCTCTGGAGAAACCTAGGTTCTATGGTCAGGGCAGATAGCTCCAGAGTTTGGTGCCTTACCAGTGGGCCCTACTTTGGAGTTTGTGCTCCTGAGAGTGACAGAGGTGGACTCAGTTATGGCTTCCCTACACATGGCTCATCTGTCCCTTCTATTTAAACTTATATTTGGTGCTGGAGTTTGTAGGTATACATCCAAGAGGCTGTCCATTTGCCAGCTGGGCCCTGAGCCTCAGCGGAATTGCAATACCTACTCTCCAGTTCATTGGACTCACCGGGGACAACTAACAAGGAGGTGAGGATTGACAACCACCAAACCAAGAAACTGCAAGCAAGAGAATCTCCTCCTTCAGCTGTATGGGATTGAAGCCCCCTCTCAATGAGAGGTGGAGTGGACATAACCACCCCAGAATCCTCAGGACTGAGGAATGAACTATGGGCTAGAGTGGACTTACTGGTATTCCACTATATACTTACTGTGATTCTAGCAAAGAAGAAATTATAACATTGATGTGGAGGCAGTGGCCACTGGAGGTTTCTAGGGAATAGTCCTGAAAGACATTGCAATGACAGATATAGACCATTTTATATCTTCCCATAACCTGAAGAATTGTGTGGGAGAGAGTTTAAACTACAATGTGAACTATGGTCCATGCTCAGTGGCAATGTCCCAGGACGCATATATCACCTGCAATGAATATGCCACACTAATGAAGGATGTTTATGTGGGAGGGTGTAGGAGGTATGGAGAGTGGGGCATATGGGATTCCCTATATTTTTTGTGTAATATTTATATAATTTCAGTATTTTTTAAAAAATAAAAATAAAATATTAATTTCAAAAAAAAAAGGCAATTACCAAACTCATTTGGAAGAGAAAGTATATCCAAATTGCCAAAAGCATTCTAAAAAGGAAGAGTGACATGGAAGGAATTTCACTGCCTAACCTTGAAACATATTACAAAGCTACAGTGGTCAAAACAGCATGGTACTGACATAAATATAGACACATCTATCAGTGGAATAGAATTGCAAAACCAGACATAAACCCTCATCTCTATGGTCAACTGGTTTTTGACAAACCTACCAAGTTCATGTTAATGGGAAAAAAACAATCTCTTTAACAAATAGTGCTGGGAGAACTGGATATCTGTAACCAAAAGAATTAAAGAGGACCCCTATCTCACTCCCTATACAAGAACCAATTCAAAGTGAATCAAAGACATAAATATAAAAGCTGGGAACATAAAACTACTAGAAGAAATTGTATGGAATCATCTCCAAGACCTTGTGGTAAGTGGTGGTTTCTTGGACCTTACACCCAAAGCACATGCAACAAAAGAAATAAATAGATAAAAGGGAGTTCCTCAAAATTGAACACTTTTGCACCTCACAGGGCTTCGTCAAAATGGTCAAAAGGCAGCCAACTCAATGGGAGAAAATACTTGGAAATTCCATGTCCAATAAGGGTTTAATATCCATGATATATAAAGAGATGTTACAACTCAAAAATAAAATAACAAATGACCTGAGTAAAAAATGGGCAAAACACCTGAATAGACATTTGTCTGAAGAAATACAAAAAGCAAAAAAAAAAAAAAAAAAACCACATGATAAAATGCTCGACATCGCTAATGATTAAGGAAATACAAATCAAAACTACAATGAGATCTCATTTCACACCTATTAGAATGGCCATTATTAAAAACACAGAGAACTACAAGTGTTGGAGAGGATGTGGAGAGATAGGAACACTAATTCACTGTCTGTGGGAATGCAGAATGGTACAGCCACTGTGGAGGACTGTTTGGCAGTTCCTAAAGAGGTTCAATATAGACCTGCCACGTGACCCTGCAATACCACTACTGGGTATATATTCAGAAGAACTGAGAGCAGTGACACGAATAAACATCTGCATGCCTATGTTCATAGTGGTATTATTCATGATTGCCAAAGGTTGGAAACAACCCAGGTGTCCATCAACCGATGAAAGGATAAACAAATGGGTGTAATCACATGATAGAATATTATGTAGCTGTAACAAGAAATGAAGATGTAAAGCATAAGAAAACATGGATGAATCTGGGAGACAGTATGTTGAGCCAAGCAAGCCAGACAAAAAAGGGCAATTACTGTATGACGGCATTACTATGAACCAAATGTATTGTGTAACACATTGTATGATTTAAACATTTTTTATATGTATCCAGTACATTTACTTGAGAATGAATGTTCTTATTCAACTAAATTTTCTTTTTATTTCTAAATTATTGTTTATATTTCCAATTATTAAATATACAAAATAAAGTTTAAAAAAAGGAAACAAAAAGAATTTGATTTTCAAAGTGTCAGTTTTTGGCACAAAACATATATCCGTTTATTCTTGGTGGTTACCCAAAATTCCTATTTTACAGAGAGAACTATTTCTGCTTTCACTGCAGCTTATGAAGAAGCAAATCAAACCTTTGAACCATATATAAATTATTAATAATGTTCATACCTTTGTCTGTCAGTAAGTTGTCAACAGCTCTTTCAATTGTAAAGGATTTTCCCAGGATTTTGCCTCAAGGGTAAAAATGAAAATTTGTTTCTCAGCCCACCCACACCCAGTCCTTAAGTAGCATGAAAAATCACTATTTGACCAAAGAAGAGGGAACACCAGAAGATATCCCCAAGCAACTGCCCTACAGAAGGTAATGTGGAAATGCAAACATTATGTCGATTCAAGAATAACAATTGGGACTCTGGGAAGATGGCGGACTAGTAAGACCGTGGAATCTCTTCTCCTCCAGAAAAATAGCTAGGGAAAAGGCTGGAACAGCCCAAAAAAAATCTTCTAGGGTTTAGGACAGCAGAAAAAGATCTTCTAGGGTATAGGACAGCAGGTGAAGGCTGGACACCACCCAGAGGAGAGAGGGACAAAGGAGGGAAATCATGACAACAACAGAACCGTGAGTTGAAAGCAGCGGCTGTTGCTGCCGGCACCATCCCCCACACTAAAGCCACTTTAGAATTCTCAGGCCTCTGGGCCTGCAACTACAGACAAAGGGGGCTCCAGGGATCTACCACCCCAGGAAAGGGGAGAGAGAGGACACAGCCTAAGGCAGACTCAGCTTCTGACCCACAAATTTGGTCTGCTGTGTCCCACAAGCCCGTCCAGACCAGATGAGACCACACGGTGGTTGCCTTGGGAGCCAGGGAAGGACTGGAGAAATCCAACCCTGGCAATCTCCCTCTCTGCTAACTGGGGCTAATTGTTGAGGAGCCCCAGGAAAGGCAAGAGAGAGGAACACAGCCTAAGGGTGACATAGCATTTCACTCACAAAGTTGGTCTGCTGTGTCCCAAGAGCCCTCCCAGGTTGGGTGGGGCTGCACCATCGTTTGCCTTGGAGCCTGCAAGAGGCTAAAGATATACAACCCTCCCAATCTCCTCCTCTACTAACAGGAACAGATTGTTGAGGACTCAGAGGGGAGTGGAAATATTTCCTGACTGGGAAAAGGGAGGGGACTACCAGAGAAGGATGGAGAACTGTCATAAAGAAAGTTTGAATTACAAGGCTCCTAGCCTCCAGACAGGAAGCTCTATCACATTGATCTGGTCTGTGTTGCAACAAATACACTTCAACCAGGCAATGAACTGAGCGCTGCCAAAGAGCACCATCTCCTGGCAGACCAAGGAAGTGCACACAAGAAAATTAAAAATAAGTAAGAGAGGCTTTTTCTGGACTCTATAGCCTCCCAGCCAAAGGCCCCAGGAAGCAACTCTACAACACATTACTGGGTCCAGTGCCCAGTTTTGAGCAAACAGCAGTACCATCCTAACAACCCAGGTTGAGCCAAAAATCAAAGAGCAGTGGTAACCCACAGCCTCCTGCCACTAAATCCTTACAAAAGAAAAAGAAAATTGAGCATGTGAGTAAACTACATCATAATCAGATGCCTAGATATCATCAAAAAAAATACAAGCCATACTAATAAAAGACATAGCCCAGAAAAGGAATACATCAAAGCCCCAGAAGAGATGAAGAATTTGAGAGAACTACAGCGAGATGTGCACAAATTTCCAAAATCAAATTAATGAGTTGAAAGACAATAAAGTTAAAGAGATAAATGACATCAAAAAGACAATAAGCAATGAACATAAAGAAGAATTTGAAATCCTGAACAGAAAAGTAACAGGGCTCATGGGAATGAAAGACACAATAGGTGAGATCAAAAACACACTTGAGGCATATACCAGCAGACTCAAAGTGAAAGAAGAAATAATAAGTGATACCGAAGACAGAACAGCTAAAATTGAAGAGAGGAAAGAAATTAGAGAGGAAAGAATGGAAAAAATTGAGCAGGTGCTCAGGGCATTGAATGACAACACAAAACCCAACAATATACATGTCATAGGAGTCCCAAAAGGAGAAGAGAAGGGAAACGGGGCAAAAAGAGTATCTAAGGAAATAATAGCTGAAAATTTCCCAACTCTCACAAAAGAAATGAATCTACATGTCCAAGAAGCTCATCATACCCCTATCAAAATAAATCTAAACAGACCTACTCCAAGAAACATACTATTCAGAATCTCACATGTCAAAGATAAAGAGAAAATTCTCAGAGCAGCAAGGGAGAAGCAAACCATTACATACAAGGGACATCCAGTAAGCTTTATCAAATTTCTTTCAGAAACCATGGAGGCAAGACAGTGGTATGATACAATTAGGATACTGAAAGAGAAAAACTGCCAGCCGAGAATTCTTTATCCAGCAAAATTATCCTTCAAATATGAAGGTAAGTATAAAATATTCACAAACAATCAGAAACTAAGAGAGTTTGCAGAAAAGAATCCACCTTTGCAGGAAATATTAAAGGAAGCCTTAGAACCTGAAAGAAAAGGACAGGAGAGACAGGCTTGGAGGAGAGTTTAGAAGAAAGAATAGCAGAAAGGATAACCAAAAGAGTAAAAAAACAGACAAAAACAAGATGACATATGAAAACCAAAGAATAAAATGGTGGAAGTAAATAGTGCATTTACAACAATATCATTGAATGTGAATGGATTAAACTCACCAATCAAAAGACACAGGCTGATAGAATGGATTTAAAAACATGAGTCTTCCATATGCTGCTTACAAGAAATGTACCTTAGACCCAGAGTTACAAACCGGCTAAAAGTAAAAGGTTAGAAAAAGATACTTCATGTGAATAGCAACCAGAAAAGAGCAGGGGTAGCTATACTATTATTAGACAAAAACAGACTTTAAATTCAAAAAAGTTATAAGAGATACAGAAGGCCATTATATATTAATAAAAGAGACGATCCACCAGGAAGATATAACAGTCATAAATATCTATGCACCTAACCACATGCCCCAAAATACATGAGACAAACTCTAGCAAAACTGAAGGTAGAAATAGATATTTCTACAATAATCATTGGATACTTCAACACCCCACTCACATCATTAGATAGAACAACTAGACAGAAGATCAACAAGGAAACAGAGAACTTGAACAATACGGTAAACAAGTTAGACCTAATAGACATATACAGAACACTGCATCCAAACTCATGCAGTGCCCATGGAACTTTCTCCAGGACACACCACATTAGGTCACAATGCAGCTCTCAATAAATATAGAAAGACTGAAATTATACAAAGGGGAAGTGACTGTGGCTCAATTGATTGGGCTCCTGTTTACCATATGGGAGGCCCTGGGTTCGATTCCTGGGGCCTCTTGGTGAAGGTAAGCCAGCCCACGCGGCACAGTGAGCTGACGGGCGGTGCGGCGCGGTGAGCTGCAGCATGGTGAGCTGGCGCAGCAAGATGAGGCAACAAGGGAGACAAGCAGACACAGAAAAATGCAAAGCAAATGGACACAGAGAGAATAAGCAGCAAGGGGGGATAAATAAATAAATAAATAAATAAATAAAATCTTTTTTAAAAAAAAGAAAAGCTATAAAGCACCTTCTCAGATCATAATGGAATGAAACTGGAAATCAATAATAAACAGGAACAAAGTATATTCACAAATGTGTGGAGGCTGAACAACACACTCCTAGTTAATCAGTGAGTCAAAGAAGAAATTTCAAGTGAATTCAGTAAATATATTGAGACAAATTAAAACAAGAACACAACGTATCAAAACTTATGGGATACAGTAAAGGCACTCATGAAATTTATGGCACTAAATGCTTATATTAAAAAAGAAGAAAGAGCTAAACTGAAAGGTTTAACTGAACAACTACAGAAACTAGAAAAAGAACAGCAAACCAATCCCAAAGCAAGCAGATAAAGATTAGAGCAGAAATAAATGAAAATGAGAACAAAAAAACAATAGAGAAAATCAACAAAACCAAAAGCTGGTTCTTTGAGAAGATCAATAAAATTGACAAACCCCTACCTAGACTAACAAAGGAAAAAGGAGAGAAAATGCAAATAAATACAATCAGAAATGAAAGGGGAGAAGTTACAA
Source organism: Cabassous unicinctus (assembly GCA_029593785.1). Lineage (NCBI taxonomy): Eukaryota > Metazoa > Chordata > Mammalia > Cingulata > Chlamyphoridae > Cabassous > Cabassous unicinctus. The sequence continues at coordinate 5,129 of JAQZBX010084295.1, read as the reverse complement.
ATGACCCCACAGAAATAAAAAGAATCATAAGAGGATATTATGAGAAACCATAGACCAACAAACTAGACAACCTGGATGAAATGGACAAATTCCTAGAAATGCACAACCAACATACACTGATGCTACAAGAAATACAAGATCTTAACCAATCACATTTAAGGAGATTGAATTCATCATCAAAAATCTCCCAGCAAAGGAAAGTCCAGGACCAGATGGCATCACAGGTGAATTCTACCAAGCATTTAGAAAAGAATTAACAGCAACCTTGTTTAAACTCTTCTAAAAAATTGAATAGGAGGGAAAATTACCCAACACGTTTTATGAAGCCAGTATCACCCTAATATCAAAGCGAGATAAAAATACTACAAGAAAAGAAAATTACAGGCCAATCTCTCTAATGAACACAGACGCAAAAATTCTCAACAAAATACTTGCAAACTGAATCCAACAGCATATACATCACAACCAAGTGGGATTTATTCCTGGTATGCAAGGCTGGTTCAACATAAGAAAATAAATCAATGTAATATACCACCTTAACAAACTGAAGGAACTAAAACACAAGATCATATCAATCAATGCAGAAAAGGCACTTGACAAAATCCAGCATCCTTTTTTTCATAAAAACACTTCTAAAGATAGGAATAGAAGGAAAATTCCTAAATATGTAAAAAGACATATATGAAAAACCCACAGCCAATATCATACTCAATGGGGAAAGGTTGAAAACTTTCCCTCTACGATTGGGAACAAGACAAGGATGCCCAATGTCACCACTGTTCTTCAATGTTGTACTAGAAGTTCTAACTAGAGCAATTAGACAAGGAAAAAAAATTAAAGGCATCCAAATAGGAAAAGAGGAAGTAAACACTCACTGTTTGCAGATGACATGATCCTGTACTTAGAAAATCCTGGAGCATCCACTACAAAGTTACTTGAGCTAATAAATGAGTTCAGCAAAGTGATAGGACACGAGATCAACACACAAAAATCTGTAATGTTTTTTGTACAATAGTACTGAACAACCTGAAGAGGAAATCATGGGGAAAATTCTATTTTCAATAGCAACAAAAACTCAAATACCTAGGAATCAATTTAACCAAAGAAGTAGTATATGCAGAAACTACAAAACAATGCTAAAAGAAATTTTTAAAAGACCTAAACAAATGGAAAGACATTCCGTGTTCACGGATTGGAAGAATAAATATTGTGAACTTGTCAATCTTAACTAAACTGCTTTATAGATTCAATGCAATACCAATCAAAATCACAACAGCTTACCTTACAGAATTAGAGAAGGCAATTACCAAATTCATTTGGAAGGGAAAGTGCACCCGAATACCCAAAAGCATTCTAAAAAGAAGAGCGACGTGAGAGGAATTTCACTGCCTGACCTTGAAACATATTACAAAGCTACAGTGGTGAAAAAAGCATGGTACTGGCATAAAGATAGACACATCAATCAGTGGAATAGAATTGAGAACCCAGAAATAAACCCTCACCTACACAGTCAATGGGTTTTTGACAAACCTACAAAGTCCATGTTAACGGGACAAAACAGTCTCTTCAACAAATGGTGTTGGGAGAACTGGATATCTATAACTGAAAGAATGAAGGAGGAGCCCTATCTCACCCTCTGTACAAGAATCAATCAAAATGGATCAAAGATCTAAATATAAAGCAAGGACCATAAAACTACTAAAGAAAATGTCGGGAAACATCTTCAAGACCTTGTAGTAGGTGGTGGTTTCTTGGACCTTACACACAATGCACGTGCCACAACAACAAAAATAAATAAATAGATAAAAATAGATAAATAGATAAAATTAAACACTTTTGCACCTCCTAGGACTTTGTCAAAAGGGTGAAAAGGCAGCCAACTCAACGGGAAACTATATTTGGAAATCACATATCCGATAAGGATTTAATATCCAGGATATATAAAGAGATGTTACAACTCAACAATAAAAGACAAATGACCCAATTAAAAAAATGGGCAAAAGACTTTAATAGACATTTATCCAAAGAAGAAATACAAATGGCAAAAAAAAAACACATGAAGAAATGCTCAATATCACTAATGATTAGGGAAATGCAAATCAAAACTACAATGAAATATCATTTCACACCTATGAGAATGGCCACTATTAAAAGATAGAGAACTATAAGTGTTGGAGAGGATGTAGAGAGATAAGAACACTTCTTCATTGTTGGTGGGAATGCAAAATGGTACAGCCACTGTGGAGGACTGTTTGGCAGTTCCTAAAGAAGTTGAATATAGACTTGCCACATACCACTACTGGGTATATACCCAGAAGAACTGAGAGCAGTGACATAAACAGACATCTGCACACCAATGTTCATAGCAACATTATTCACAATTGTCAAAGTTGGAAACAACTCAGGTGTCCACCAACAGATGAATGGATAAACTGTGGTCTATTCACACAATGGAATATTATGCAGCTGTAAGAAGAAATGAAGTCGTAAAGCATATGACAACATGGATGAACCTAGAGGACATTATGTTGAGTCAAGCAAGCCAGACACAAAAGGACAAATACTGTATGATTGCATCACTATGAACTAAATATATTGTGTAAGATATTGTTTGATTCAAAAAAAATTTGTATGTATCCAGTTTTTAATTGAGAAATGTATGCATTTATTCATCTGTGTTTACTTTTTAATTTTTAGTCATTTATATTTTCAATTATTAAATATATAAAATGAAGTGAAAAATAAATAAATAAAAATAAAACAAAACTCTCCAAAGAGGATTAAACTGAGAGGGTTGCCAAGGATTACCATGTGCTGGCAGAACTAGGTAGTACATGTGAGAAAATTAAAAATAAATAAGTTGAAGAGGCCTTTTCTGCCTTTATAGCTTCCCTGCTAAAGCCCTAGGAAGCAGGTCTGCAACCCATTACTGAGTCCAGAGCCCAGGTTTGAGCAACTAACAGGGACAACCCTAACAATCCAGGTCAAACAAAGTATCAAAGAGCAGCAGTAATACACAGCCTCCCACCACTAAATCCCAATGAAAGAGAAAGAAATTGAGCATCTGAGTAAACTACATCGTAATCAAATGCCTAGACATCAGCAAAAATATATGAGTCAAACTAAGAAAATGGAACACATGGCCCAGGAAAAGGAATATATCAAAGTCCCAGAAGAGATGTAGGATTTGCATCTATAGTTAGCGAGAAGTGTACAAATTCCCAAAATCAAATTAATGAGATGAAAGACACTATGGCTAAAGAGATGAACAACATCAAGAAGATACTGAGCAAGCACAAAGAAGAATTTGATATCTGGAACAGAAAAGTAACAGAGCTCCTGGGAATGAAAGACACAATAGGTGAGATCAAAAACATATTAAATGCATAAAAAAGCAAACTTGAAACGATAGAAAAAAGAATAATTGGTACTGATGACCGAACAGCTGAATTTAAAGAGAAAAAAGAACAGAGGGAGAAAAAACTGGAAAAAAATGAGCAGGGGCTCAGGGCATTGAATGATAACACAAAAAGCAACAATATACATGTCATAGGAGTTCCAGAAGGAGAAGAGAAGGGAAAGGGGGCAAATAGAGTATTTGAGGAAATAATAGCTGAAAATTTCTCAACTCTCAAAAAAGATATGAACCTACATGTCCAAGAAGCCCACCTTATCCCAATCAGAATAAATCTGAATAGACATACTCCAAGAAACATACCACTCAGAATGTCAAATGTCAAAGACAAAAAGAAAATCCTGAGAAAAGTTAGGGAGAAGCAAACCATCACTTACAAGGCATGCCCAGTAAGACTAAGTGCAGATTTCTTATCAGAAACCATGGTGGTCAAGAAGACAGTGGTATGATACAGTTAGGATACTGAAAGAAAAACTGCAAGCCAAGAATTCTACATCCAGAAAATTGTCCTTCAAATATGAAGGTGAGTATAAAATATTCACAAACAAACAGAAACTAAAAGAGTTTGTAATAAAGAATCCATCTTGCAGGAAATATTAAAGAAAGCCTTAGAGCCTGAAAGAAAAAGACAGGAGAGAAAGGCCAGGAGGGGAGTACAGAAGAAAGAATTGCAGAAAGGATAACCAAAAGAGTAAAAAGACCAAATATGATGTGACATATGAAAACCAAAGAATAAAATGGTGAAAATAAATAACGCATTTACAGTAATATCAATGAATGTGAATGGATTAAACTCGTGAATCAAAAGATATGGCTGACAGAATGTACATAAAAAACATGGGCTGCTTTCAAGAGACACACCTTAGACCCAGGGATACTAACCAGCTGAAAGTGAAAGGCTGGAAAAAGATATTCCATGCAAATAGTAACCAAAAAGGAACAGTGGTAGCTATACTAATATCAGACAAAATAGACTTGAAATGCAAAAACTTACATGAGATAGAGATCATTAAATATTAATAAAAGGAACAATCCACCAGGAAGTTATAACAGACATAAATATCTATGCACCTAACCAGGGAGCCCCAAAATACATGAGACAAACTCTGGCAAAACTCAAAGGAGAAACAGACATCTCTACAATAATCACTAGAGACTTCAACACACCACTCAAATAATTAGACAGAACTAGACAGAAGATCAACAAGGAAATAGAGAACTTAAACAAAATGATAAATGAGTTAGACCTAAAAGACATATACAGAATGCTTCATCCAAACTCAGCGGGCTATACATTATTTTCACATGCCCATGAATCCTTCTCCAGGATAGACCACATGTTAAGGCACAATGCAGCTCTCAATAAATATAAAAAGACTGTAATTATACAAAGCACTTTCTCAGATCATAAGGGAATGAAACTGGAAATCAATAACAAACAGGAAAAAGGTAAATTCACAAATGTGTGGAGACTAAACAACACACTCCTAAATAATCAGTGGGTCAAAGAAGAAATTGCAAGTGAAATCAGTAAATGTACTGAGACAAATGAAAATGAGAACACAACTTAGTTACTGTTGATAGAAATGCAGAATGGTACAGCCACTGTGGAGGACTGTTTGGCAGTTCCTAAAGAAGCTGAATATAGATTTGCCACATGACCATGTAATACCACTATTGGGTATATACCCAGAAGAACTGAGAGCAGTGACAC
>JAQZBX010084294.1:0-13277 GCA_029593785.1 Cabassous unicinctus | reverse complement strand
ATGAGAGGAGGGCTGAGAAGGTATACTGATGCTTAATGTATGTAGAAACTTTAATTAACTTGACTGTAAAAGTGTGGAAATGGATAGAGTTGATGGTAACACATAGTGAGTAGAACTAACACAGCTGGTTTTTAAATGGGATTGTGACTGAAAAGGGTAGTCTAGGAATATAATTGTGAACTGAAAGAAAGCTAGAGAATAATCTAGGGACTGTATAACATAGTGAACCAAGAGGTGGATGAGAATTGTGGCTAATATTACAAATACAAGAATGTTCTTTTATGAATTAGAACAAATGTACATCACACTTACAAAGTGTTAAGAATATGGTGATGCATGGAAAAAATACAATTAATGTAACTTATGGACTGTAGTTAACAGCAATATGGTAAAATTCTTGCATCATGTCAAAGAAGGTACTATATTGTTGCTAAGGGTCAATAATAGGGGACATGGGATTTTTTCTATCAGATTAAGGAAAACATTCAAAAATTTACTGAGGTGAAGACTACACAACTCTGTGATGAAACTGTGAGCTACTGAGTGTACACTTTTAATGGTATGTACAAGACATGGGATGTATAACACAATGAACCATGTGGTGGATGATGAACTGTGGTTAACAGTACATATATGAGAGCATTCTTTCATGAACTATAACAAATGTACAACACGTTGTTAATAATAGAGTGGTGTATGGAAAAATACACCAAAGTTAAGTTCTGGACCATAGTTAGTAATATTTTAATGATGTTCTTTAATAATCTGTAACAAATGTTCCACAGCAATGCAAGGTGTTGGTGGAGGGGTGATGTATGGGAATTCTGCATGTTATGCATGATTGTTTTATAAGCTCACAGCTTCTCTAAAAAATGTTATTAAAATAAATAAATTATTAAATTAGATTTAAAAATACCTGGACAAGTAATTAGAGCAATAAAAACAGCAACCCCAGACACATTAGCAGTCACTCCCCATTCCCCCCTCAGCCCCTGGCAACCACTAATCTATTTTCTGTCTCTCTGGATTTACCTTTACTGGACATTTCATATAAATGGAATCATAAAATATGTGACCTTTTGTGACTGACTTCTTTTGCTTAGCATAATGTTTTCAAGTTCCATCTCTGTTGTAGCATGTATCCATACTTGGTCTTATATAGCTCCTTGGTCTCCTAGTTCCTCTCTGATATTAATGTCATGCCAATTACATCTTTATAAATTATAAGTCTATCAATTCAGAGTTGATGGTTCATCTCTATCTCTAACAGGAGCAACAAATTCTGGAGCATGCAGCATCCTGGGGAGTGGCTTGGAAGTCCTTGAGCCTCCATGGGACACATCTGTATTTCACGCATGAGGTGAGAGCCCTCAGAATCAACCCTGGACATCTTGGAGCACTTGGGGAAGAAATCCTAGGCAGAGGAGAAGGAATAGAAGAAGAATATGAGGGGAATTTGATCTGTTTGTTTGGGAAACTGCTGAACTTGCTGTGTCTGCAGGATGTGGAGACAAGTACTTGAAAGTTGTTTTACAGGTTTGAAATCAAGAGGAAAGTCAGAGCCGAATACATGGGTGTAAATAGCAGTAAAAGTCATGAAATGGATGATGTTCCCCAGAGAAAATGCATCAGGAGAGAAATGCAAAGGGTATAAGAGGGAATTTGGGGTCTGGTCATCAAAATGGGAGAGTAAGTCACTCCAGGGCTCTGTCCCTGAACAGAAGTTACAAATGGACAATAAAGACATAAAAAGATGCTGAATATCATTAGCTATTAGGGCAATGCAAATCAAAACTACAATGAGATACCACCTCACATCCACTAGAATGGCTATTTTAAAAAAAAAAAGGAATATAACAAGTGCTAGTGAGGATATGGAAAAATGTTTTCAAGGTTCATCCATGTAGGACATGACTCCCGGGGATAAGCACCCCTGGCATCGAAGGATTATTACTAAGCACCAACTAGTGAAGCATTTGGAAAACGTCCTTCACCAAAAGGGGGAATTATTAAATACAAGTTAGTTTTTACGGCTAAGAGATTTCAAAGTGAGTTGGGAGGTCATTCCAGTGGTTAGGCTTATGCACGCCTCAGGAGGATCTCACTAATAGTAAACAGTGCCTCAAGCAGGAGTACTCCTGCGGGCTCTAGGGACATCTAGACACTATAGGCAGGGCAGACAACCCTAGGAAATCAGCACCCCATTAGTGGGTCTTACCTTGGAATATATGATAACCTATTTCTCCAGTGTATCAGAGTTAGACTCATTTATAATTTTCCTACACATGGTTCTTCTGTCCCTTTTATTTAAACCTATAATTAGCACTATAGCCATTAAATATATGCCCAGAGACTTACATCTTCCACTTGTTCATATGCCATTTGAGCCCTGAATCTCAGCAGAGCTGTAGCCAACACCTCCTCTCCAGGTCATCAGACTCACCTAGGACAACTACAAAAGAATGATGATGGACAATGCCCTTCCCCCTCAAAAGAAAGTATCTACAACTACAAGCAAGACAGTTCCATCCATCTGCTGCATGGGATGTAATACCCCTCTCAATTGGAAGCAGAGTGGGCATCACCATCCCAAAATCCTCAAGATTGACTAATGAACAAAAATAAGGGGAGAATGCAACTATGGACTAAAGTAGACTTATTATTCTAGTAATGGAAGAATGTGTAACATTGACATAAAGACAGTGGCCACCAGAGTTTCTGAGGGCAAAGAGAGCGAAGAGTAGGTGTAACATGTGGCGTTTTTGGCACATTGAAACTGTTCTGCATCACAGATGCAAGCCAGTATACGTTTTGTCATAATCTATAAAATTGTGTGGCACAAAATGCAAACCATGGTGCAAACTATAGACCATGCTTAATAGCAATGCTTCAATACATGCTCATCAATTGTAACAAATGTACCACACTAATGAAAGACGTTGTTAAGGGGGAAATTGTGGGAGGGGACGCGATGGGGTATATGGGAATCCCCTATGTTTTTTATTTAGCATTTATGTAATCTAAAGCTTCTTTAAAAATAAAGAAACAAATTTCAGTTAAAAAAAAGTTAAAGATAGAACTACCATGTGATCCAGCAATTCACTTCTAGGTATAAACCCAAAAGAATTAAAAGCAGGAACTCAGACAGCTTTGTACACCACTGTTCATAGCAGCACTATTCACAAAAGCTAAGAGGTAGGAGCAAACCAAAGGTCCATCAACAGATGAATGGATAAACCAAATGGTGCATATATATACAATGGGATATTATTCAGCCCAAAAAAAGAATGAAGTTCTGATGCATGTTACAGTATGGATGAAACTTGAAGAAATATTGACTGAAATGAGTCAGACACAAAGGGACAGATATTGTATGATTCCACTTATACGAGATAGCTAGAATAGAGCAAACTCGTAGAGACAGAAAGTAGAATACAGGTTAATGGGGGTGGGTAAGGAGGTAAAAGGGGATGTTAATGCACAATGGGTGAAGAATTTCAGTTTGGGGTGGTGGAAAATTCTGGTAATGGATGATGGTGAGGGAAGCACAATATTGTGAATGAGATTAATCCCACTGGATTGTATTCTTGGAAGTAGATGGGAAAGTTCATGGTATATACATGTTTCCACAATCAAGAGAAAAGACACACAGAGAGAGAATTATTAGAGATAAAATAATAACTAAAGGTTATACATGATCCCAGACTGGATCTAATAATGGAGGAGAAAATGGCGGACATTAATGGGATATGATATATGAAAAAAATGGAGTATTTATTATAAATTTGGTATCCATGGTAAATGTCTTGAACTTGTTCACTGTACTTTAAGCAGGTTACATAAAGTTAATATCCTTGTTCTTAGGAAATGTTACATGGAAATATTAAGTTTTCAAGGAGTGTGAGGAATACAACCTACTCCCAAATATTTAGAAAATAGATAAATAGAAAAAATAGTTGGAGAGATGAGAAGGATAGATAAAATAATATGGCAAATGTGGCAAAACATTAAAAGTGCATGTGCAGGACTGTATACATGCTTTCTCAATTCTTTCCTGGACATTCACTAAGTTCTGCATGTGCACTTGACCTTCCAAACTATTAGGAATTTGTTGGAGCATTCCAAAGCCCCCTATGCCACTTTACTTGCCAGTTTTTCCATTTAAGTTTTTTGGTCAGCTTCCTCTATGAGCCAACCTCAAGCAACTGCAATGTTAAACATATAGTATGAGTATTTTCAACAACGCCGTGGTATAGGACTGTTCACAGAGATGGACTTCTGTGTCAATCCCTGACAGTGAGTCTATTTAAAGAACTGCCTTTCAGTTCAAATAATGACAACTTTTCTGGGATGAGACTTTTAGAGAACTCCAAATCCATTATATCCCCACCAGTGATTTTTAGGCTGCTGTTTTTCACAGCTACCATGATTGTCAGGCTGTTGGTTTTCCAAGCTTCTTTGAAGTTGGGGATAGGAGGATGAGAATAAGTCAAGTTAAAACATCATAAACCTATTCTTCCTGTGATTCTGCTGTCTTTCTCAAATAAGCACTCTTTATATTATTGCAAGTCTTTGGTTAGTTTCTAAAGTTCTGAAAAAGGTGATTTGGACAATTTTTCCAGTTATTCTTGTTGCTTTTTTAGAGATCCTTACTCCATCATTCCAAAAGTTGTTCAGTCCAGGTGCTTTTAAACTTTGTTTGACTAATGGAATTTTAATTTTTAAATTAAATCTCTCACATAACCTCCCCTGCCCAGACACATAGATACTGTGGTTGAAACAGCAGTAAGAGCTCAGTCTTCCCTTTCCTTATGAGGTAACTCCTCAAATGAACAAAAATCCCCATTTAAAAACACAATTTGAAAACTACAGTCATAAAGCATGTCTGTAGCTATTTTAGCCTGGAAAATTAGAAAGCAGGTGTTACTAATCACCCAGTACAATCATAAAAAATCTCATCAAAGCAACTATAGAACATCAAATTTAGAGCAAGGCAATGTAATTTCATGGTGGATGTCCCATTATATGTATTTTAATATCCTCCAATGTAACTAAATACATTGTTGTGCTATATAAGGTTATTATACATAGCCAATTAAATGTTGGAGGACTTCTACTAAAAATAATGGTTTGAGTTTTGGGATAGTCGCGCTGATGTCATTATTTCTAACAGTAATTAGAAGGCAGGGCCAGTGTCTATTGAAAAAACTCTTACTTTTTATAAGAAAACCAAAGCATCTGCATATAGAAGAATGTTTATCCTTCTCTTTTTTTTCTGATAATTGCAAGCTACTTTATTCTTTTTTTTTTTTTTTTTTTTTAAGGTACCGGGGCTGGGACTGAAACCAGGACCTCCCATGTGGGAAGCAGGCACTCAAATGCTTGAGCCACATCCTCTCCCCTATCTTTCTCTTTTTAGTGGCAGGGGTTATGAATCCAAATTATCCAAAGTGGTATCCAGTTGTTAAGACAAAATTTAAAAAGAAAGGATGGCCAAAATACATGACAATTTATTCTGTACAAAATTGTTATGTATCTGTCAAAAAGCTATTTTTAGTGATGCCTGAGTTTTTCAATGGGTATTAGAATTGAGGTTCTGTATAAGAATCACTAGTCAGGGCTCTATATCATGTTCAAAGATTTTATCTATATACAATTTCTTTCCATGAGTCAAATGCCAAGTAAAGATCAATAAAAGCTAAAAATACTATTATGCTGTTTCCAGTGAATAATCCCATGAAGTTATAAGGAATATAGAATTCTTAATTAATGTATACCATACTGAGAGCTTATTTGCTTATCTTGTAAAACATTTACCTGGAAACCCAGACCTATATTTTGTCAAGGAGGAGACTGACATAAGTTGTCAATGGATTGTCTACTAAGGTCTAAAATGGAGGCAGGTGGTGTTAATGAAGCTGCCTTTTAAAAATGATTTAATAGTCTATATTCTGAATTCAAAAACTGCAACTCTAATAATGCAATTATAAGGGTAAACAAATTGGCAAGGACTTGAGACCACTACTCTGAGTAATAATTAAACAGTTTGGAATTAAGTATCTTCATTAGGTGCTTCATTTATTTGGAGTTATAAAATTATTTGTACAATCAGGGAGAACATAATGGATACAGTGTAAATTGACAGGATCAAGGAAACCAAATTCAGGGGAAAGTCTGTGGCCAAAGATGACAATGAATTAAATGGACTGTGTAGAGACTCTGTCCTCAATTTTTGAATTAATAGAGAAAAAAAATTGATGCACAAAAGCCAGTTTATTTGGTCATTCTTGGGAGTGATGAAAATTTACATAGGACCCTATCCAGTGACTTTGGCAATTCCTCGTTCCTTCAACTATAGATAATAGGGTTCATCATGGATATGATCTTACTGTAAATGACATAGTTCTTTTGTTCAAGATCAGGTACAATAGGAATTGGGTATTAAATATGTAAATTCCCTCATTAACGAATGCTGACAGTTGCAAAGCATTATGCATAAGTAGAGACATCTTTGTGTTTCCTCTTCTCTGAGAAAATGCTTTGGTTGATCACAATGATGAAAATTTTGGAGACCAAGACTGTAGTCTGGAAGTTGAGCTGGCGCTCAGAAACCCATAAATATGGATATCTGGGCAGGATAAAGCTAAAGGTAGGGAAATGTCATGGAAGAAGCTGTTCAGCACATTGAAACTATAAAATTAGAGCTAAAATATGATGTTTGATATTGTTATTTAAATAAGGATTCCCTCATTATAAGAGGCAGTCATCAGGGATAAAAAGCATGAATAAACAGGAAATTTTAAGGTTGTATATATGTTACCAGAATAAAAATGAAAAATAAACACATAGAATAGTACAACACAAAGAGTGAACCCTATTAACTATGGACCATACTTAAGAGTATAATTATAATAACATTGTTTCATCAATTATAAAAAAGATACCAATTAACTAATGCAGAATGTTAATAATAAGGAAAACAATGTGTGTGAGGGGACATATATGGAATTTCAGTACTACTTTCTGCATAATTTTTCTGTAAAACTGCAACTTCTCTAACAAAAATAAATAAATAACCTCAAAAAAAGCTTAGTTAATGTGAATACTGGGTAGAGAAATGAGTTGCAGATGCCAGCATGGCAATAGTAGTTCTGGGAGGTCAAGAGCTAAAATTCTACAGTAACAAAGACAATGAACAAACTGAATTTTAACACATATTCAAGCTATGAGATAACCTTAAGATGAAACAGAAAGTCTACTGTCTTCTGTTGGAAAATTAGTAAGGAGTAACAGGAGTCCAGCAAGAATAAGTAGGCAAGAAAGGAGTACATGGTAGTGTGAAGTTTATGCCCAACACTGATGAGAAAGTCTAAGCTTAGACGAGATATGTAGGAAGACATGAACAGGAATTTCTACTGCTCAGAGATATCAGAATCTTGAAAGTGTGAAATCACCAAATTTCTATTACTTCTTTCTATCATATCAGGATGGTCACACAGAAAATAGATTACCATCCTTATCAATAGTCAACTTTTCATCTTCATCAACATCAATGCCAAAATAATGAAATGAGAATGCAGGCATTCAAGTAGGCCAAGTGAAGATTTAATTCCTAGTTCCTTCACCTCCTAATTGTGTCTGTGACAAGCAATTTCTCTAAGCCATAGTTGTCTCACCTATAGAAAGGAAGTGATAAAAAAAATACTATATCTCTCACAGGATGTGATGAAAATTAAATGAGATAATACAAGTAATGTTCATTGAATAGTGCCTAGCACTGAGTAGGTGCTTAATAAATGATTGCTATGAAAAACAACACATCATCATCATTTTATTAGCACAGACTCCAAATCAAAACAAACAAACAAACAAACAAACACAGAAGCACTCAATGAACAAGGATGGACACCTTAAAAAGGGAGCAATCCTTTCTTGCCTTCAAAGAGACTCTGAATTAAGACACTCACACACTGATGCACAGAAACTTATATAGGACTAACATCAAAAATCACCATCAAGCACAACTTTCCCAAGGATACAGACACTACCACAATGACCCCTGCAATGCCTTTATCCTGTGTCACTGGGTGGGGTTAATTAACTTTTTAATTAGACGGTTGAGTCCCGTAAAAGCTATCTGGGTGAGAGTCAAAAGTATACCTTTGGGTGTACTGCAGCAAAATAGCAAATGGAAGACTTATAAAAATGCATTTAGAAAGTAGGAGAAAATGAGGGAATACTTGATTGTAGCACTAACAAGAAATGGGACTAATCCTAGCAGATAACTCTTCCTCTGGGTTTATCCCATGCCACTAGCAGTTAAAATTACTAACTAGTTTTAAAAAATATTTGATAAATGTTTGCTGATGTCTAAGGTATCTTAATGGGAGCATAGCAGTCCATTGACCCTGCTTTTATTAATTTACATTCATAATGGATTTATTGAAATTTATTTTTGTAAAGCACTTGACTAGGCATTGTAGCAGGTGTGAGAAAGAAGAAGACACAGTTTCTACCTTCATGGATCTGAGAATTAAACAAGGAGGTAAGGTTTGAATGCAAAGCTTGCTAGGGCAGAACATAGAGGAGAGATGTCCCAATACTGATTCTACTAAATGCTACAGAAGCATGAGGCAAGGAGTAAGAAAGGATAAAGATGGAGTTTAGAAGAGGACTTGAAGGGAGTTAATGTTTGCATGTGTGATTATTTAGGAGGGTCGTCTCAGACATGAAAAACACAACAGCATAAAATTTTGGAGCATGTTTGACGAAAAGGAAATAATCCGATATGGCTGAAAGTTCAGGTGGGAAGATTCTCCAAGTGACAATATTTCAGAGGGTCAGAGGCGGTGTTTGAGAATATTACAGAGGATCTTGACTATCATGGTGAAAGATTTGAACACTTTTTTTGTTGGCAACAAGTACATACTGAAGATTTCTGAGCAGAAGATAACACCGTCAGAGTGTTAGCTTTAGGAAAGCTAATATGGTAACAAGTCGAATGAATTGGGAACTGGAAAGTCTGGAGGCAAAAAAAAACACCCAAAAATTACATGGCTACTTCAATAGCCTGGTGAAAGATTATTAAACAGTGAACAAAGAGAACAGAAATAGGAAAGAGAAAGGAGAAAACAAAGTCAAGAGATGTTGAGGATGTATAATTGCCAGGCTTTGGCTGCAAATGAGATGTAACATGAGAGATGGAGGAAGTATGAAATGCTTCCAGTCTGGCTGGTGGGAAAGATTGCAGTGCTATTAATAGAGATAACAAACGCAAAAAGAAGAAAAGGTACAGGAGGTGTTGGTGGTGTGTTTGCTTTTTTATAAGAACCCTGGAAAGTATTTCTTATTTAACTGTAAGGTGCATGTGAATCATCCAAAGGTTTTACTAAGATGTAGGTACGGAGTAGGCCCTGAGATTCTGCATTTCTAACAAACTACCAGGAAATGTCAGTTACTGGTACATAGATCATACTTTAAAGTCAAGAGATCTCTGTTAGAATTGGATAGGCTTGCCCAATAACTGTGCCAAGATATCAGTTTGAGAACAATTTTAATAAAACATCCATATAAAAGAAAAACCAACATAATTTGGGTCAGAATTTTTTTTTTGTAAAACATGTTTCTTATAGAAAACTTACAGAAAAAATGTTAGCACCTTTGTTTTGGAAAATCTTATTTGTTCACTTTAGGCATAAATGAACTCGTCAGTTTTATGACAATTAACCCACTACTCTAATATTCGGCTTATTGGCCTTGTGTTGAATAACCACACTATTACATGGAAATATTAGGTATAAATTGAGCACCTTTATTTTCTGAAAGTGCCTTTGATTTTCTGTTACTTATTAAGATTATTCATATACATATATGCCTGTTCACTGCTTACACTCAAACACATTAGCCCACTCAATTTTTTTTACTAAATATATTCTTTTATTTTTTTTCCAAACATAAATCCCTCATAAACACCTAAAGTGTCCTGGTGTCGGCCAAATCTACATTTACAAATTAAAATGAAGAATGGAGAAATTAATGCTACTTCCCAAAATGCCACTTTCACATTAAAGGACACATATCATTGAGCCCAAATTCTCTTTCTCCTCCAAACCCCCACCCTCAAGATGACTTTAATAAGGATAAATGACACTTTCTCCTTTTGATTCTCAGATACAAATATGAATTATTTCTAAGTGGCACCCTCATCATTAGCCAGAAAGTGGACCTTTCAGTCAGATATAATACTTAGCCCCATGTAGTCCGAATTGAATATTTCACTAATTTTATAACTTACCTAATTTAGATAACGTGACCCCTATGTAAAGGCACAGAATATACTACTTATTGAGCAAAGAAGGTATATAAATACAGCATGAACGCTTGCCTGTGTGTGATTTCTCAGGTAAATTTTGGATTTTCTTTCAACTGAAAAAAAATGCTTTCCCTACTATCCAAATGAAAAGACATCAGTGCAGCCAAAGTATCTGCTGCAGAAATGCCTCTTTAATTTGGTCACTGAAATCTCTATTTTATGATGACTTTGGTGAGACTTATAAATCTTCCCTATTTGGTCACCTGGGAAGCTGTGATGCTAACTGCCAAGGACCTGCATGACACAAAAGCTGAAACCAAAGGGAAAGAAGAGATGTCATGTGGATAAGCAAACACAAACAGTGTGAACACCATCCCAGGCATGCACTTTGAATTTGTGAGAGGAAAAGCCGAGCTTCACAACTAGCGTTTCCTGGGGCCCTTAGTTTCCAGAAATCTCCCTGAAAATTCTCAGCAGAGGAAATGGCAGGGGAGATGAATCTGTTTCCAAAGCCCTTCTCCAATAACTTTCATATTTCAGGCATTCAAAATGCATTTGGAAAAAACCAATCAACTTGCCATCTTTTCAGGAGTCTTCCAAATGGGTCACCTTTCAAAGAAATAATTGGAGGCAGGCTGAGAAAACAGCAGGCACCTGATAAATGCATCTATGAGTGAGTGAGTGAAATGAATGAATACATGGGGGAGTGCATGAAAAGCCTACAAACTCCCAAGTCTAAGACTGTAAATGAGCAGAAAAGTACGTTTCCTGAGGGAACTATTTCATCTCAATTTGAAAATACTAATTTCTGGCCTCAGAGAACATACATAATGTATTCTCCCATCCAGTCAATTCACATTTATAAAGTAGCATTTCCAGACAAAACCCATTATAGGAAAAAGCAAAAAGATTAACAACTGTTTTCATGTCCTCTGTCTGAGCCTTTGGACCTCTTTGGATCAAATGAAGAACTCAGGTCCTGGTGGCTATGGCCCAGTATTGTAGTCAGTCAAGGAAATTTTAGCTGCATTAAGCTTGCTCTTTATTATATCCATAAACCCTAGATGGACTTCAGGAGTCCCAAAATAGGAAGGTGAATAAGTTCTCTCCTACTGCTATCCAGACCCATTTTCCATGGTCAGCATGATTATACACTAAGTCAAATATCTTGTCTTCACTGAGTAATAGACATGTTCTTCCAATAAGTTATTGGGATATGTAAAAGTCAGTGAATTTTTAGCTCTAATTTCTTCAAAAGCACATGAGGTTCACAAGATGACCTTGAAAATCCTCTTTCAGAGTCATTTTAATGATTTTTGAAAGATTATTTTAAAAGATTGGATATTAACTAGTACATAAAAATTAATTTTACTTGTGACTTTTGGAAGAAAACAGAAAATGTTTCTCAGCTCAAATATTTCTTTCTTGAAAGAAGGGCCATATTAACAAAACAACACTACATTATGGCCACCTCCATAAGGAAACATTTATAGACAAAAATAAGACATATTGTTCTATTAAAAATGATAGAAATATGGCAAATCTAAACTTGTTAAGTGTCAAATACCTGAAATGCAGGGTTACAGGAAATACTTGTTATGAAGTAAGACTTTCCAAGTAAAAGAATACCAAAACAATTTGCAGAAAATTTATTACAAATGTGAACACGTCCTCATTTATACAGACTGTGAACAGAAGAGAAAGTAAAGGACAGCTACCACTAATACAAGAAAGAAGAATAAGGCCAATATTTACCCTGGCACTCTTGGATTAAAATGTCCTATACACATGGGAGAAGAAGTTGGAAGATTAGTACTCATTTACCTCTTCCAGCTCTCTCTAGCTGCTTATGCTCAGGCTCCTTTCCTGGCAAAACCTGGCTCTTAAGGAAAGACCACTGGATCACGCTCACAATAGCACAGACTAATCCCAGCTCTTTGAAACTCCTAAGTTGCTGGTAGAGGAAGGAAGGGGAGAGATAGGAAGAAGAAAGTAGAGAGAGCAGTTCAGTGTGCATGTCAATGGAAATTTCACTAGTGAATTCAGTAAAAGGAGACTGGCAATCTGGGAGAGGTTGGGGCGGGGGTGAGCCAGGATATCTGGGTGGGGCTGTGTCTGGTAATGGACACTCTTTCAAGAAATGTCCTGTTGCAAACAAGCATCAATTTTCTTGCTATATTAACAAGAGATAAGTGATGCAGCAGACAAAGCAGGGATGCTGTTCCTGGCTCAATCTCTCTTCGACAAGGATAATTTGCCACATCAACTTACCCTTCCCAGGCACGAAGCATCAGAGTGTTAGCTATTTTAAAAAGAACATTTTCTCGCTCATTACAGCCTGCAATGTAAAATGTCCAGAGATGCAAAGAGTCCTGGTTTCACCATTAAAGTAGAAATTATTTCTGGTGGCTTTAGGAGAAAATGCAATTATTTTCCTTCCTGTCACAGCATCTCCACACTCACTTAGAGATGAGAGCACCTCATCAAAATAGCCTCATTTTCCTGTGATTATTGCCAATGAATTGTCTTCTCTGTCTTGGGTGGAGGGTGGGGCTGGTACCTGTGCCCTCACCCCTTGGGATGTGGGGTCACCAAAGGCAGAGGTAATTAGACCACACTGAGTCACTTGCTTCTTACATGTTTGTTGCAGAAAGAGTAAATGTTTCAGAGACGAAAGTGAACAGTCAAGGCAGAGCCCACCCATTTTTCCAATGGCCAGAACATACTCGGGGGAGAATACTACAAGCTTTTTCAGCCACTCTTCACCTAGAGAGGTCCAGTGGGCATCTGCTATGCAATCTCACAGTGAGGATCTCTCTGGCTGCAGGTCTTCCCTACTTGCCTGCTCCTCCACTGAGACAGAGCACATCAGCTGGCTTGGCTGTTGAGCAAAGTCACCTGCGGTGGTGATTTGCCTGCCTTCATAATCCCGTTGGCCTTGTTCTGGCCACTGGGCTGGTCACAA
>JAQZBX010084293.1:0-13277 GCA_029593785.1 Cabassous unicinctus | reverse complement strand
TTTTTTTTTTTTAATTTATTTTTTTGCATGTGGTAAGTTTCCCTTTGACACTTCATTCATCTTAGTCTATTTCCTTGTTGTCTATGTTCCCTTGAAAAAAAAAATCAAGACTGGAGAATAGGAACAGATAGGAAGAGAAAATGAATAATAGTAGTAATAATAGTAAAAGGACAGAGAGGGACCATACAAGGTCTAGGAAATTGAATAATTAACCTGAGTCAGAAGTACAAAAGAATAAGATTAGAAAAATGGAATAGAAACAAAAAAACAAGAAACAAAATAGAGAAAAAATAGAATGAATTAAAATGCTGGAATGATGAGAAGAGGGTAAAAGAAAAATTAAAAGAGAGAAGGAAAGAAAAAAAAAGATAAAAAAAGAAAGAAAACCAAGAAAGAAGGAGAGAGAAAGAAACGAGGACAAGAAAAATTGGAGACCAAGCAAATAGATGTGGAATAAAAGAGCAGCAACAGAAAACAGAAAATATAAAGATGAAGGAAAGAAAAGATATAGCATAGGTAGAGAAAATTGGTAAATAAAGGGAAAAAATTAAGAAGAAAATCTAACAAACAGAGAAACAAAGGATGGGGAAACACAACACCAAGAAAACAAGACAGCAGAACTTGCTCTTTTGACCTCTTCCTCTCTGTCCCTGACTCTCTTGAGAGTTGTGAAGTAATGTCCTGGTCTGCTGTACCCCAAAGCAGGTCAACCCTTGTATCTTCTTAATATCCTTTATCTCTTCCTTCACTTCATTAAGTTGATTCATTATATTTATTTGGGCATCCTTGATTAGTTGTTCTATGTTCTACTTCTCCATTTTATTCCTTTGTTCATTAGACTGGGCCATGTCATCCTGATTGTTAATATGGCTTGTAATTCTTTTTCTGGTGACTATGCATCTGTTTATTTTGATGAACTTAATCAGATGATTAGCTTCTCTTTCTACTCTAGGGTTTTATTTTTTGTTTACTTTAAGTGTTAAGTTTCCTATTAGAATAGGTGAAAAAGAAAAATAGTAATAATAAAAAGAGAAGAAAGAACTAAACTATAAAAGTGTGAGGAAAATATGTAATAACTGAAAAATTATAAAAATTACAAAGGTATAACAATAGAAAATGTGGAATAAAAAATGAAATAAAAAGAAAAACTCAAAGTAGAATAAAAGACAGAATAATATGAAAGACTGGAAAGATGAGAAAAAAAGAAGGAAAAAAAGACCAAGCAAGAGAGGGTTGAATGAAAGAAAAATAATGGAAGAGGGAAAATTGAATGAAAGAAAAGGAATAAAGAAACTAAACAGAAAAGAGAAGGAAAAGAAAACAAATGAAACAAAAGAAAATCCAAAAAAAAAAACCAAAAAAAAGCAATAACCCAGGATAAACAGGTTTCCTTCTAAGGCCCCTAGGAACTGTCTTAGGGTGCCAGTGTTCATCAATCAATCACCCTGTAGCCTGTCCTTCACAGGTAGGGTACTTGGTTTATGAAAATAAAATAAAGAAAAAAATAAAATTTTAAAATATTTTAAAAATTTTGAAAATAATAAATATAAAATAAAGATTTTTAAAAAGCCTAAAAAAATCTCAGTCTATAAGTTCCTCATCACAAAGTGCCATCTGGATGACTGACAATTTGCAGGATCACTCTCTGGATATCTTCTCTTAAGCGGTACCAGCGATTGAACCAGGCACCTAGTAGTTGTGAGGCAGCTGCTCATCCACTGAGCTACACCCACTCCACAGGTTAGTTAGGCTTCTGAAATTTTATCTACTTCTCTCTCCCTCTATCCCCTCAGGTGAGTTGGGTTTCTAACAGTTAACAGGCTCTCTCTCCTGGCTTCCTTCTTTTCATGGCTGTTAGCTGTCCTACTCAATGTTGTAGTTCTTTTCACTCCCAAGGTGGGTGGTTGTGACAACCTGCCTGATCTGATACCCCTTCCCCTCTCACAGGGGACCATTTCAGTGCTGGCTGGAACCTCTTATTAAATTGCCCCCTCTGTTCTGTCTACCTTATCTCCCCTCTCCCTTACACATCTCTCTCTCTGAGTTTCTGAGTGCCTGTCCCATGCTTTTTTGCCCTTCAGCTCCCCCATGGGTGATCACTTACAACCTCCACTTGCACAGCTGGCTACAACCAAGTTTCAAAGTGGGCTTTGCTTGCCATACTCACTGGAGAGAAACCACTCTCTGCCCTCCTACAAGTGCCCTCTGCTTCCTAGGGAAGAAGACCATTTCCCCCCTATTTGTTGGCTGCAGTGAGCCTGGGATTTTACTGAAGCTATTTGCCTTAAGTGTGGAGGATATGTTCCATTCCCAGCCACAGGGGTCAGTAACTCACAGTCTTCCTTTGGACTTTTTGTCTCTTTGCCCCTGTCCCTCCTGGATAATGTGCAGCATTCTCCCAATATGCTTATCCCCAATGCAGTTCCCTCAGATAGCTTTTTGTATCTTCTTCATTGTTTTTTTGAAAGAGTTGAGGCTTGCCTAGCTACTCCAATGCCATCTCCCCAGACCTCTGCTGTATTTTCTTTTGTGAAATGTTAGTGCATTTTCTTTTCTCATTTTTTCTTGTGCTGTTCAATCTGCATGATGCACACCACCATCCTAAGATATCACTGCTTTTATCTTTTGATATTTTATTCATCTTTCTGGGCATCCAGAGACTAGAACATGGATTGGAATGCCATCAGAATGAAGCAAGATTTTCTTAGTCACAGTCTCTGAGGTTTGACATGAGCTTATGAGTTTTCTTTTTCCTGAAGTCTATTTCATTTATTTATTTCCCTTTCTCTCTCCATCCCTCCCTGCATCACTTTCTCTGTGTGTGTGTGTCTCTCTCTGATTATTGAGAAGAGTTTACATTTCTCTAAACTCATGGTAGAAAATAGCCACAACAAAATTAATCCCTTTGTTTATATGTCCTTGGGAGGTTTGATATTTTAATTTCCTTAGTACCATTTCTAACTATTTTGGAAATAGACAGTCGGGCGTCAGCTTGCATTGCATTCCCTCCTGACCAAATCATTATTGCTGAAGGTGAGAAGAGCATGGTAATAACTTGCCCCAGGAAGCTATTTTATGCTCTGTGTGTTCCTGTGTGTGAGTGTGTGTTTGCATTTGCATTTAAGCGAAGTATTTGCAGTCCTAGAGTGGAGACAAATGCACTCATAAATTCCAGTAGGTGTGTCCTCTAATACAGAGCCTAGATGCAAACTTATAGTTGGAAATAGATGTGGCTCCATGATATATGTGGAGTAGCTTTGCAACCCGATTTATAAAGTGCAAGAGGTGCAATATATGCATAACTGACTCCCTGAGTCTTAAAGTTTCTATTTCAATGAGGCCAACTCATCTTTAATCATTTCTGAAATCATCTTTGAACACTATTCCTCTTCCTTATCTCACTGTGACATGGGCATCCTTGTTGAATTTGAATCCTGAAACAAGCCCTGTCCTTAGTTACGTGACATTGGCATCCTTCTGCTGGACACATACTGCCCCTGGTTTTCTTATGATTCCAACCTTCTCTTTCTTGAGGTCTCCTTCAAATGTTGTCTTGTGTGCTGGTTTCAATTGCACCCCCAGTAAAACATAGCATGCCCTATTGACTCACTCCTTTCTACCTGGTATATTCTTTTAGCAGTTGTCACCAATTGACAAATTGTATTTGCTTATATTCTTTCTCCATCAAAAGACTGCATGCACTCTTGTTTCACAATGTCTGACCATTACCTGGACAGTGTCTGACTCAAAGTCAGCACTCAATATATAACCTTCAAATAAAAAAGTGAATTTTTGTGAAAATCTTAGATAACATGACAGTTTGAGGAATATTATGAATGTGAGCCCTGAATGGCCATAAGATTCACCTACAAGGGAACAGTCCATAAACAAAATATGGAAATTATTTGCTTGAGTCCAAATGTAAATTTATAGATAGATAAGTAATGACTAATTGTTTGAAAATGAGTTATTTTTTGTCTATTAAATTTTAGTCACTTCAACCATATGGAACCAGTAAATGATAAACACATTTCAGAGTTTCTTCTTCTGGGATTCTCAGTGGAACCAGAATTACTGACCCTCCTTTGTGACTTCTTCCTGTCCATGTACCTGGGCACCTGCACTGGAAACTGCTCATCTTCTTGGCCACCATCACTGACTGCCACCTCCATATGCCTATGTATTTCTTCCTCTCTATCCTATCAGTTTGTGACATCTTGTTCACCTCCACCACCATACCAAAGATGTTGGTGATCATACATATGCAGAGTACAGTCATAAACTATGCAGGCTGCTTCACACTGATGTACTTTTTTGTGTGAACTTTGGAGGGATAGACAATTTCTGCTTGGCTGTGATGACCTATGACAGCTTCATGGTCATCTGTCAACCCCTGCAACTACGTGGTCCTCATGAACCCCCAAAAGTATGTCCTACTGGTTCAGGGCTCCTGGATCCTGAGTGCCCTGCATTCCTTGTTACATACCATAATGATGTTGTGCCTGTCCTTTTGTGTACCTTTGGAAATCCCACACTTTTTCTGTGATCTTAATCAGATGGTTTAACTTGCTTTTATGGACACCTTCCTCAATGACATAGTGATGTATGTTGGAGCTGTGGTGCTAGGAAGGGCATTCTCTTGCTGTGATCCTTTCCTCTTATTCTGAGGTTATTTCCTCCATATGTGCAATCTCATCAGTTTGCAGGAAATCTAAAGCATTTTCCACCTGTTTGTCTCACCTTTCAGTGTTCTATTTATTTTATTGCACAAGCCAAGTGGTATACCTTAGCCCTGCTGCTTCACACAACAAACATTCAAGTCCAGCAGCCTCGGTAAGGTATGCTCATGCCAAACACATTAATCTACATTTTGAGGAATAAAGACATAAAGGGGCCTCTGATAGGATTCCTAATGGGGAAATCATTAAAATGTGGGGTTTTTTTATAAAGAAGGGCACATGATTGCAAGACTCAAAACCTCAGATCTCAGAGTTCAATTATCTGAGCAATCCTTGAAATTAGAATTTACCCAAGAGTCAGATATGACTTTATGTATGAGGAAGTAAAATGTTAAGTCATATATTGTGTCACTATATACTGTTCTGATGATTTACATCTATTCATGTAATTAGGAAATCTTGTTGCCTTTGTGTTAGAGTGTTTATGCATTGTAATACAGGACTAGATTTCATGTTTTATATTATATTAAAGGACAAGTACAAATTTTTCATTGCTCTAAACAAAATATCTTTCCTTTTCCTACATTTGTCATAAACGTTGATGTACACTTGCCTGAAAAATCTGTTTTTTCTATTATCCAATTTTTTAAAAAAACAATTTGTTCAAAACTCCCTTCAATCTTTATGAAGAAGATATGACTTATCTCAGAGTTTGAAATCATGCCCAAAATGCTTCCTGGAATGTTCTGATTCAGAGTCATGAGTTATTCTTCCACAAACTTGCATTTCCTTCCAACATCTCCTAGTTTACTGCATGTGAACTTCAGTGGTAGTCTCTGTTTAAGACAGTTATCTGAAATAAACTTAAGAGAGTGATCATGAATGCAGTATTCAAATATCTAAGAGAAGGTCAAATAATGCAACAGGCACATGTTCTGAATGCCTTTAGGTTTTTTGCATCAATTATTTTGTTAGTTCAGTGTTCTCTGCAAGGTATGTAAATATTATGCATTTTTTCAAGCAACAAATTTGAAAAAAAATGTGAATTTATTAGATAAAAACATGACAGGGAGAATGAAACCAGGTTAAATACAGTTATTTCAAAAGAACTTTATTAGAAACAATTGATTGGAATATAGAAATAAATAAAAGACAAGATGGAAAATAACAATAATTTTAAAATATTGATGTGGAATAATAATTAAATAGATGACCTGTAAGTAAAGTAATATACAAATACACTTAAAAAAACACATGAGGATGCAGTAACAAAAGTTATCCTTTCATCTCACATAAAAATATATGGAATCAAATATGCTTGTCAGTAGGATAAAGTTGAAAGGTGGTCAATTTGTATTGAAGAATACTTTCAATTAATGGCACAGGGGGATGCAACTTTAAGAAATATATCTAAACAAATTAGGAAAAGAGAGAATAAGGAAAATGAAAATGTGAAAACAAGATGGCAATGTGTATAAAAAGTGATTTATTAAATCAAATGTCAAAAAAGCAATGGGAGAAACACATATAATGCTGATAGATTGGATCACACAAAGTTTATTATCTTTCAAACATTCCTCCCCAATTACACTTATACAGACATAAAAAAACGAAATTGGGAACATCAAAATTGGGAGAAAACATAGTTTCTTTTTTGAAATGTAATTTTGAAAAATGAAGATTATAAACACTCCAAGAATGCAAAATAAAACCTGAACAATTTGCAATGGAAAAATTGAATGGCTAATAAAATAACATATATTTAACCTTATCAATAAAGGAAAAATTGTCAAAATGGTTTTAGTATACTCTTTTCCATAAATTAGAAAATATGCCATATTTCATACAAATAGCCAATATGAAAATATATGTCTCATTTATGGATATTTTGCTTCAACAAAATATCTACAAGAATTTGACTGGAACTTTCCCATCAATATACAAGAATGCTTAAATATATCTTGTCTTAAATATAAGTGAATATAAATGTATCTTGTCTTGAATATAAGAAAAGAACTGTTCCCTCTTCACTACACATACCTCCACTGCTAATATCCCAATTTTCCCTACTGTTAATTGCAAAGTTCCTTGAACAGATATTCTGCTTTACTTAGATTCAATTTATCCCTCATAATTGTTATTCTAATTGGGCTTCCATTCCTATTACTTGTTAGCAATGACAACCTGCATTGTTGAATGCAATGGAATCTTCCTTTTTAAGAAATACAATAAATAGAAAATACTTTAAATAAGCAATCAAGGAAACCTCCCATTCCTGGGCTAGAATATATCAGACTATCCTGAAGGGGGTTAGAGTTTTCCATAAAGAACAGGAGTGAAAAAGCTTCAAATGGAACTGTTACAGAGACCAAAGGAAGAGGGAAGCAGAAATATAAAGACAATGAATATGGAAACTATGGACTTATGTTAAAGGTGCATGTCAGGTTCAACAATTTGGAAATCAGAATGTATAAGAGCAGGTGGCAGTGAGAAGAGATGCTGGCAGGTTGACTGTGGAAAGTTGAGCTTCTGTTTAAAGCTGGGGAATATTTATTTCATTGTCCAGAAGGGATGCATGTCATGGAATTTGGACATCAACCCTGTAATATAGAAGATGTCTGGTTCTATATGAATACCAGCTTGAGGGTTGCTCATTCTGTGATTGGCAGGAGAGGTGATGAGGGAATGAAAAAAAATCATGAATTTGGGGACATGAGGGGTGGAAAGAACGAGACACTTGAAAACTAGAAGACAAATCAGCCTCATTTCATTAACATTGATATCCACATGTTAACTAGAAAGGTGGAACAATGTGGAGATTTTAACATATATTAACTATCTCTCAAACTTCTTTGGAGAATAGATGCCATATTCTCTACTACACAGGATTAAAATTTATAGTGGTTAATTTCCTATCAAAGTTTATCAGCAAATATGTGGTATATACAAGATTCAAAATCAGTTTTATCTGATGCCAAAATTTTTCATTGAATATACTTTGAGTCATGCCCCATGCTGGGGGAAGGTAATACATTTATATGCTGAGTTTGGCTTAGAAAGAGGCCACATTTGAACAACAAGGAGTCTCTTAGGAGGCAACACTTAGGCACCCCACAACACTAGGCTAAGTTTCAATTTCAAGAGCAAAGGCTCACAAGCATAGTCATCAATATCAAGGACCCATCAATGGATCATCATCCTCACCATTTTTTGCCCATGAACTTGGGGGACTGTTGCTGTTCCATTAGAGAACATGCAGAGCTCTCCTTGATGGGAACTCACTGTTCTTTTGGTTATTGTGTGAGTCTCTACCCATTATGACAATGCCCCATGAACTTTTGAAAGCATTTATATACATTGTATGAATGCGTAGGTGAACTTCCTCCCATGTATCCCTCATCACTGTCACCCCACACCAATGATCCTCCCGGTCCCAGTTGTGACCCTTCTGTGATCCAAAGCTTCTTCAAAAATGAAGGCAATAAAATAGTTAAATACAATAGGAAAATGAAATAGTAATGATAGGTTTAAATATAAGAAATAAAAGATATAAAATTTATAAAAACTAAAAGTAAAATAAAAATAAAAGATTGGGATACGAAAAATTAATGAAAAATATTTTAAAATTTTTTTTTGACATTTTGCCTTTCATCACTGTAATATATGTTGTCCATTATGTAGAGTGACATTTTCTTCCACTTATTCTCCAGTGTTTTATTTATTTTAAATTTGTTTTCAAAGAAGTTTTAAGTCACTGTAAAGTCACGTATGGAATACTGGGGTCTCCCACATACCCAACATCTTCCCCCATCCCCCCTTCCCATATTAATATCTTTTTAAATGTGGATGGTACCTGTGTTACAACTGATACACAAATAGTGAAACATAGCTACTGTTCATGGTCAATGGTTTTTATTATGATTTACATTTTAGATGATACACTTTTATAAATTTTGATGCTATTTAACATGGCCTGTGTCCATCAGTGCAAGATCATATAGAACACTTCCATTGCCCACTAAATACCCCCTGTTCCATCTATTTTATGACTCCTGGGGATAAGCCTCCCTTGCACTGAGGGATTACTACCAAGCACCAACTAGCAATGTACCTGGAAAAAGAACTCAAATAAAAGAGGGGAAAGGTAAAGACAAATGAGTTTATATGAATAAGAGATTTCAAAGTGAGTTGGGAGGTCATCCCAGAGTTAACACTTATGCTTATATCATCTGGATCTCATAGACTGCCAAACTGGATACTACCCCAAAATAGTGGGGCTCCTGAGGGCTCTGGAGACACCCAGGACCTGTGGTAAGGGAAGATAACTCTGGTATTTGGTGCCTTACCACTGGGCACTGCTTTGGAGTTTGTGCTTTAGAGAGTGACAAAGTTGGACTCAGTTATGGCTTCCCTACATATGGCTCATCTGTCCCTTCTATTTAAGCTTACTTGGTGCTGGAATTCGTATTTGTGCATCTAAGAGCCTGAAATCTTTGGGCTGTCCATGTGCCAGCTGGGCCCTGAGCCTCAGCAGAGTTGCCACCTATACTCCTCATTTAATTGGACTTGACCAGGAAAACTAACAAGGAGGTGAGGATGGACCAGCACCATACCAAGGAACAAAGAAAACCTACAACTGCAAGCAAGAGAGTCCCATCCATTGGCTATATGGGATCTAATTCCCCTCTCAATTAGAGGTGGAGTGGACATCACCATCCCAAAATACTCAAAATTGGAAAATGAACTATGGACTAGAGTGGACTTACTGGTATTCTACTATAAACTTATTGTGATTCTAGCAATGGAAGAAATTGCAGCAATGATGTGGAGGCAGTGGCCTCCACAGTGGCCTGTGTGGACATAGGCCTGTGTGGGAGAAAGTGTAATCTACAATGTGAACTATGGTCCATGCTCAGTGGCAAAACCCCAGGATGCATTTATCAATTCCAATGAATGCGCCACACTAATGAAGGATGTTGGTAATGTCGGAGGTGTGGGGAGTGGGGTGTATGGGAATCCATATATTTTTTCTGTAACAGTTATGTAATCTAAGTATCTTTTAAAAAGTAAAAAAATATGTTAAATAAAAAGTAATATACTTTGAAAAGCTTTCTATTATGTAACTTAAAAATTCCCAACATTTTTTGTACTTATATTTTCTTTTGTGAGATATTTCTTTATTCCCTTTGCTCATTTTACTCTTGCGGTGGTCAGTCTGCTTGGTGTAATGGCATTGTAAAAAGATACCACTACTTTTGTTTGGATACATATTTTTTTGCTTTTTATTAGTTTTTTCTGGGCATTGAGGGGATATAAATGGGTTGGAATGCCACCAGAATAGAGATAGGTTTTCTTTATCAAAGTTTCTCAGGGAAGACCCCAGCTTATGTGTTATAGTTTCCTTCAAGTCTATTTCATCATGCTCCATCTCTGCTTTTTGAGCAGATTTCTTTATATCTGTAAACACAGGGGGAAATTTATTACAGTGGGGAAGAGTGTTATTATCAGGGCACCAGAAAGTCTAGGAGTTCTTGGTCTCTCTGTGTGTTTATGTTTGTGTCTGTGCACTTGGTAGGGTGACTGTCTACAAAGTAGGAGTATCTGACCTCATAAATTCCAATATTTGTCTCGTATAGTACTGAGTTTGGATGCAAACCTATAGAGGACAATAGGAATGACTATTTAATTTTGCAGATTACATTTGCAAAAAAATTAAGTGAAAGAGGTACATGTGGAGAAGGAACTCTCTGTATCTTGATGCATCTGCAACAGCGAGACCACCTGGTTCTTTAACATTCTCGGACTCCATCTGTCATCACTCACCCCCCCTTACTCCTTCTCCTGCCACACTCACTGCTTTGGTGACCTTGACCATCTTAAATGCTGCCTTTCTTTTGGGTCTTTGCCCTCGACATTCCCACTGAAGGGCATAAACGTCCCCACATATCCTAGTTGCTCACACTTTCTCTTATGTGAAGTCTCTGTTCAATTATTGCCTTGTATGATGATGCTGCCGGAACAACATGTGATAAATAACATGACCTTTTTACTTTCCCTTTTTGTTACCTTCTTTCTTTTCCTTGCAGCACTTATTTTTTTACTTACTTATATTCTTTTTCCAGGAAAAGATTGTAGACACTTTTGTCTTCACATTATATATCCTTTTCTAGACAGATAGTTGCACAAACTCAGAGCTCAATATGCATTCCTCCA
This sequence comes from Cabassous unicinctus, assembly GCA_029593785.1. Taxonomy (NCBI): domain Eukaryota; kingdom Metazoa; phylum Chordata; class Mammalia; order Cingulata; family Chlamyphoridae; genus Cabassous; species Cabassous unicinctus. Next base: position 2,385 of record JAQZBX010084293.1, on the reverse strand, counting down.
AAGAATAGATGAATTTCATTTAAAAACCATACAATGTGTAACTGTTTGGAAAATAAGTTGAAAGTGATACAGAGATATTTAATCATGGATTGCTCAAAAAAACCTCTGAAAAGGTATCAGCTTCATAAACAAAATCTAGAAGTTAATTTCTTCTCTGCAAAATATAAATTATGGATATGTTAGTAAGTCCCATTTCTTTGAATATTAGTCATATCTTTTCTCTATTTCCGGATACTCACACCAACCACATAGAGAGACAAGAATTCTAGACGTTCTTCTTTTAGGATTCTCAGAGGAACCAGAATTGCAGTCCTTAGTATTCGGCCTCTACTTGTCCATATTTATTGCCACAATTTGGGAAACTGCTCATCATCCTGGCCACCACCAATGACTCCCACCTCCACACATCCATATACGTCTTCTCCAACCTGTCTTTTTCTGGCATCTGTTTTATCCCCACCACCACTGCTAAGAAGCTGGTGAACATTAAACAGCACAAAAGTGTGATAACCTATGGAAGTTGGCTCAACCAGATGTAGATTTTTCATGTTATTTGAAGGGTTAGACAACATGTTCCTCATTGCAAAGACCTATGACAGCTTCGTGACCATCTATCACTCCCTGCACTACATGGTAATCATGAACACCCAGCTCTGTGTCCTCTTGATTCAAAGTTCCTGTATAGTGAGTGCCGTGTATTCTGTGTTAGAAAGGTTAATGGTTTTGTGACTATCATTTTGTAAACACTTGGAAATCCCCCACATTTTCTTCAAATGTAATCAAATGGTCCAACTTTCCTGTTCTGACACTTTCTTCAATGACAGTGATATATTTTGCAAATGGGCTGCTGGGTGGAAGATCATTCATTGGCATCATTTTCTCTTATTCTAAGATTGTTTTCTCCATATGTGTAATCTCATCAGCTCTGGGGAATTACAAAGCATTTTCCACCTTTGCATGTCACCTCACAATTGTCTCCTTATTTTACTATACAAGTCTAGGAGTGTACCTTGGTTCTTTTGCATTGCATAAGGTACATGGAAGTGCAACAGCCTCGGTGATACACGTGCTGAACTCCATCTACTATCTGACGAAAAAAGACTTAAAAGAAGTTTTGAGAAGATTTCTGACTGGAATGTGGTAAAACGTTCTTTTTTTTTTTTTTAGTTAAGCCAGTAAAAAGAATTTATTTAGGAAATGGAGGAAAGAACAGAGCTTCCTGAGAAAGATGGAAATACACACAAAGATTTGGTGTGGGCTCCTCTAAGCAGAGAGAGCTTGTAAAAAGTTTTTGGTCCTGGATTTGAAGAAATGCTTGGATTGCAGGGTTAAAGCCTCAGAGATAGAAAATATGATTCTTCTAAATTTCTGGACCTACATTAGAAAACTCAATTATGACCCTAAATATGTTGAAGCAAAATTTACATCGTGCATTCTATTTCCAAAGAAAAGAATTGCTTTAGACAACTTATATCTACACATTAAGTAAGATTTCTTAGTTTCCATTTGCAAGATGTTTTATGCAATGGGGAACAGGCCTGAGTTGCATGTTCTATATTCTGTTAATGGAAAATAAATAAAACTCTTTCAATTCCTGTAAACAAAATAGCTGTCCTTTCTCTAAATTTATTCTTAGACATTGAAGGTTTCTTAGTGAACAATTTGTTTATTCATTATATGATGCAATTTTTTAGACTTAATGTTTAAAATTCCTTTCAATCATCTTGATGAAAGGATAAATTAAAGATCTTGAAATCATGCACTACAACTCACCTGGGAATGGAGTGTTCTGAGCTAGGGCACAAGGTACTCCTGACCAAACCTGCATGTCCATTCAACATCTACTGCTTATGCACAATGAAAAATCAGAAATAGTTGCTTTTTAATACACTTATATGAAATCACCTGGAATAGCAGTGTGATCATGAAGGCTATCTTCAAATATCTGAAGTTCTCCTATGGTTTTAATAGAACTTTGTTGATTTGTAGTTTACATGTGCAGTAGAAAGTTTTCAGAAATGGGTCCAATTATCAAATTTTCTCTGAATCTCAAGGCTTCCATTTCTATGTTCAAAAGCTGCGTTGATTTCTTGGTGAAGAAGGTGAGAGCCTAAGAATATATTTAATAAGCAGGCATGAAATCTTCTTTCAAAATATCATGACTCCCTCCAGTAAAAATATTACTGCCCTTCTCCTTACTTCCAGCTCTCTATTCCAAGGTCCTGAAGATGCTACCCCATGTGGTCTCTAGGAGTTTGATAATTCTGATATTTAGGTCTTTGATCCATTTGTGGTTGATTTTTTTTCTTTTTATTTAATACAGTTTTTTATTTTTATTTTTTAAAGAAACTTAAATTACAGAAATGTTACACAAAAAATATAGGG
>JAQZBX010084292.1:0-13272 GCA_029593785.1 Cabassous unicinctus | reverse complement strand
CAGAACCTTGTATGTGGAAAGCTGGTTCTCAAGCACTGAGCCACATCGGCTTTCCTGAGTTGGTTTATTCATTTATTTTGCTTGTTATTTGTTTTTGTTTTCTCAGGAGGCACCGGTAACCAAACCCGGGACCTCCTATATGGGAGGTGGGCGCTCAACTGCTTGAGCCACATCTGTTCCCTGGTCATTATAATTTATGATCATCACTTATAGAAGTTTCTGGAATTTCACTTTTTCATGACACTAGAGATATTTTGTTAGAGATAGATTAAAGAGTTGGCTATAGGCTCAAAATATCAATTCCTTCCCCCAAATAACAATATCTTCTACTGCTATTACCATATATTGAATAATTCCTTATATTGGGTGTTGTAAATTTGAGGTGAGTATTTTTTATGTCTATTTCACAGTTGATGTTGAGGTTTAGAATTAAAAAATATCAAATCACTTTGAGGTCACATAACAAGTGAAGTTGCAGGTAGGATTTGAACCTAAGTCTGTCTGACTTTACAGCCATGTTTTTAACCACTTTATTATACTGCCTCTCTTCCAAGGAGATTATCAGTGAATGCAAATGAATTATATTTTAAGTCACTCATTTATATTTTATAGATGGAGCAGCCATGCGGGCTGGAGTGCAGACAGGTGATCGAATCATCAAGGTAAGGGAAAGACTGTTATGGAATTTATGGTACAATTAAAAAGCAACAGTATATACTAGCTATCCGATTTTTTTCACTCAGATTTTCATTAAAAGCAAAATACATTAGATATTATGGATCTGTTGACTATAAAATAATTGTTTTAAAATTAATATTACCCTTTAATAAAGGGCATAATTAAAAATTTTAATAAATGGAGTCATATATGTTCCTGGATTGGAGAAAAATTCACTGTTGTAAAGATATCATTTTTTTTCCAAATTAATGTCAGCAAGAAATTCCCACCAAAATATACTAGTAGAATCGGGTAGATGTATTGGTACTTGTCAAACTGATTATTCTTCTAGATGAACTTTACAAAGGTATAAGAATAGCTAAAGAAAGAAGTATGCTGTGTATATAGGTTGTGTGAGGGCAGATGCTGAAGATTAATTTAAACCATGTGACTCTAGTCTAGATAATAGACCTATCAGGAACCCAGTAGAAAGTCCAGAAAGAGATCTGGAATTTCAGATCAGTAGAGAAAGAATGGATTAGTCAGTAATTATTCTTGAGACAGTTGACTAATTTGATTACTTAAAATCAATTACTTTACAGGAAAAAGATACCATGAACACATTTTACAAACAAAAAACAGTCTGTAGAAAAGATTTGAAACTTATTACAGAGTATAATATCTTTAATATATAAAGAGTACTTATAAATTAATAAGAAAAGAATAAGTACCCTAATAGAAAAATGGGCAAAGGATTTTTATCAGGCATTTCTCCAAAAGAATTGAAATAAATAACATATTAAAGAGCATATGTCCAACCTCACTGATAGCAAAGAAATGGAAATTTAAAATAATAGGTAAATTGATTATATACTTTAGGTAGATTGTATGGTATGTGAATATCTCTCAATAAAATGGCTAAATAAATAAATAAATAATTGTGCAAAAATAACCAGAAATAGTAGCTTTGTATAGCAGGGGAAACAGAGATTGAGAGGTGAAGAATTTTCTTGTTTATTTGTCTGTTTTTTTGTTTATTATTATTATTATTATTATTATTATTGAAATAATGAAAATGCTCTAACAATGATGGAAGTGATAAATGCGCAACTATGTGATTATATCAGAAACCGTTGATTGTACACTTTGGATGAATTGTATGCTTTATTAATATGTGTATTAGCCAAAGGGGTGCTAATGCAAAATACCAGAAATGGGTTGGTCTTTATAAAGGGTATTTATTTGGGGTAGAAGTCCACAGTTACCAGGCCATAAAGTGTAAGTTTCTTCCCTCACCGAAGTCCATTGCCACGTGTTGGAGCAAGACAGCTGCCGACGTTTGCCAGGGTTCAGGCTTCTTGGGTTCCTCTCTTCCCGGGGCTGCATTTCTCTCCGGGCTTAGCTTCTCTGTTTCCTCCACAAGGTCAGCTGTAGACTGTCAGGTGAACAGCTGACTTCTCTTCTAATGGGGCCTTCTCTCCAACATCAAAACTCCCAACATCAAAACTGCTCCTCTGTCCTTTGTCTTGCCTTTTATATTTGATTCCCCCACCCACCAAGGGGTGGGGCTCAATGCCCTACTGATGTGGCCCAATCAAAGCCCCAATTATAACTTAATCAGGCCCAGATGAACAGATCAGTTTACAAGCATAATTCAATTATATTTTTGGAATTCATAATTACATCAAATTGCCTAACCAGCTACAATATATATCAATAAAATTGATTTGTTAAAAAAAATAAGTGAAAAATATATTTGGTTGTCAGAAGTTTAAAAGCTTGATAATACACATTTGGCATGGTTGGGGTATGGTAAACAAGCTACTCCCGTGAGTATAAATTAGGTAAAATCTGTTTGGATGGAAATTTATGAATTATGTTTCAAAATTCTTTAAGAAAGAAGGTAACCTTTGAAGAGAAATTCCACTTTTAGGACCTTATCTAAGGAAATAATTATACAAGTGTAAAGAAATATATATTCAGGGAAATTAGTTTTGGCTTTATTATATTGTAAACTCCTAAGCAATCTAAATATGCATAAATCAGTTCACTTGCAGCTTTTAAAAAGAATGAGGGAGCAGATGTGACTCAAGTGGTTGAACTCCCGCCTCCTACATGGGAGGTCCTAGGTTCGGTTCCTGGTGCCTCTTGAGAAAACAAAAACGAGCAACAAACAAAACAAATGAAAAAACCAACTCAGGGAAGCCAGTGTGGCTCAGTGGTTGAGCGCTAGCTTCTTACATATGAGGTCCCAGGTTCAGCCCCCAGTACCTTAAAAAAAAAAAAAAGAATGAACGTACCTACATTGAAACCTAGCCACAATATAATGAATAAAAGTAATTTTTTGTTTGTGTGTGGCAGAATAAAAGGCAGTTATAATGTGTATGTGTGTGTGTGTGATTATCTCTGGTGAGCATGATGGTGATACTCCTACTTCTGTTTTATACTTTGTTGTATTTAAGCTTTTAAAAATTAGTATTACATCAGGAAAAATATATTAATGTTAGATCTGTGTTTAATATTTTTACCTTTATTTGTTTGGAGTAGTGGAGACTTTGGATAAAATTTTGTACATTTAGCCTGCCTGAAAATTATCTTTTTAGCGAATAGGTTATGATTGGAAAACTAAAAGTATAGAGTATTTTTGTGGTGATATCACTTATTTTTCCATCTTTTTCTTATTTATTATGATTTTGACAAGTCAGTGAATTGGTAATGAAAAGTAAAGAGACTTTCTATTAGCAAGAGTCCTTCACAGTGAAGGATTTGTAAGTAAGTATTGTCACTTTCATGGTGAGTAAGTTGTAATGTCCTTTAATTCAAGGTCTTGTCTTGTGTTCAGGTTCATTTTGTTGCCGAGTATACCTTACAGAATGGCAAGAATGAAAATTGAACCAAAAATAAAAGAATGTGTGTGTGTATATATACCTATATCTCTATATATTTTAATGTAGCCCTATTTACAACATTATAATTGGTTGTATTATATATGATAATTCCTGAAGTCATTCTATCCATTGTCTTAGACTTTATCTGACATATATTATTTTCATTTTCTTACAGGTGAATGGAACTCTGGTGACTCATTCAAACCATTTGGAGGTGGTGAAGCTAATCAAATGTAGGTGAATGTTAGTCTCATTTTTAATTGTTTTTTAAAACTTTCAAAGGAAAGATCAGTAAACCTTTTCTTTATTAGGCCAGATAGTAAATATTTTAGGCTTTGTGAGCCATACAGTCAATTACTCAACTCTGTAATTATAGCTCAAAGGCAGCTATAGATAATAGTAAATGTATAGGCTTGACTGTGTTCTAATAAAACTTTATATAAACAGTCTGTTGGCTGGAGTTCACCTGTTAGTTGTAGTTTGCTGACCCCTGCCTTAAAGGAAAGTCTGAGATCAAGATGAAGGCTCTTAATTTATTAACTTCTGTCACCTCCATATACGTAGTTGATTATATTATGCTTGCCATTCTTGGTAATAGTGAAACAGCATATATTTGAAAGAGATGCATGAATCATCTGAGATAGAGGAGGTTGGGAAATCAGACACAATGGTCTGTTGAACTGAAATGAAACTTTAAAAAATCATCTAGTATATTCACTTTCTCTCAAACTAGTAAATGATTAAACAGTCCAGGGTAGTGACGTTCTCTTGGAAATCTCCAGGGTATTTATGATCGTCTTCATCAGACTATTCCATAGTAAAGTAGACTACAAATGAAAGTTGTTTGTGGCCAAGCAGAATCACTGTTTTATTTAATCCTATTTATTTTCATTGAGTGGAAATCTTTAGAATAAATTCAATAAACAGATTTCCTTCTTTGCCTCCTTATTTCTTAAGTCTAGTGATGTCAAATTCCTTTAACTTTTCATCAGAGCACCAGCGCTCTAAATAGTCATTTTGATCATAGTTCTTAAGTTTAGTACATTTTGAAAAGAAATGTGATGGCTTTATAAATCATAATCTCAGTAGTAGTCATTTGGTTCTTTATTGAGATTATTATTTATAAATTTTTATGTACTACATAAATGTGATGGTTTATGATAATATAATATTAGAGATAAATATATGCTTGGTGTCTAACTGTTGCAGAATATAAAAATAAAATTGTTTCTTTTGCTTCCCAGGTTATATTTTTAACTCATACCAATATAAATTTTGCTGAAAAAATTAAATCATACAGGACTATAGTAATACGTTACTTATCTAGTGGCCAGAGCATTGCTAATAACTTGAAGTTAACCATAAAGCATTCTGAGTATACAAAACAGATATAAATTTGACCTAAAAGCTGTGTACTATATTTGCAATAGAACTCCCTCATTGCTGCTTTTAAAATTCATATTCTAGGCGTAATAAAAGTGCTTTCAACTCAAAAAAGCATTTTTTTCTTCTTTCTTTCTAAAAATGCAGTTTAGAAACAGCTGAAGGGAAGAGCTAGGAAGCAATTGGAGGCAAGCACATGGGCAAATAAATAAGAGATGATAGATTACTTTTAAAAATATTCTTGGGGTTTTAAATTTTATTTGTTTGTAACTAATACCTGATCTTATGAGTAGTAATTTGCTATCTGAAAATGGTATTATTTGTTGAGATTTTTAGGACATTCACAACAGATATGACAAATTGGGTCCTTTTTCTGTGGAGAAATGGTTAGCAAATGATGAGACTTTCCACATAAATGGATCTTTCACAACTGTCAAAGAGTAAGTAGTGAAATGCTATAAAAAGTTTATTGACAATGTTTTTCTTCCTCCTCTCCCTTTTTTTCTCTCTCCCCACCACAAGCTGGTTCCTATGTAGCTCTCACTGTTCAGGGACGCCCACCTGGGTCGCCCCAAATTCCACTAGCTGATTCTGAAGTTGAGCCATCAGTCCTTGGACATATGTCTCCCATCATGACGTCTCCTCATTCACCTGGAGCATCTGGGAATATGGAGAGAATCACTAGTCCTGTGCTCGTGGGGGTAAGAGTAGGAGAATTTCTTAGTAATTGCTTAGTTGTGTAATGATGTCTTTATATTAATAGTTTACAAGTGTTGAGCTGTTAAGCAAATTTAAATTTAAGAGTCTAGAAAATCATTTTTGAAATAAAATTTTTAAATTCAGGAAATGATTACAGATGATTGAGATAACAGGTTTAATTTGACAAATATTAAGCACCTAGCATATACAAAACGGTGTGCCAGCCACAAAAATATATTCTATGTTCAAGGTATTTAGTCATCTTAGAAAGTATGCTCCAAGAGGACAGAATTTTTTTTTGTTTAATTTTGTTTCTTATTGTGTCCCAAGTTTCTAATATATTGTTTAGAATGCAGTAGGTATTTAATAAACCACTGTTCATACAGTTTGAACCAAGAGTATACAAATAACTATAATAAAAATGTAGAACATAGACATTATGAAGGGGAAAATATTAAGTACTGTGGGGATTCAAAGGAGGGAGAAAGCATATCCAGTAGTATATGTAAGGACTTATGAAAGGTTATTATTTGAATTGAGCTTTGAAAATCAGGTAACATTTAAATAGTGGAGATGGGGAAGAAGGCACCTAGATAGAGGGAATAGAATAAACAGACATAAAGAGCCAAGAAAGCACCAGGTATTTTGGGAAGTAATGAGTTCTCTTGCTCGAGGAGTGTAAATGGGAGATGAGTTTGAAAAGAGTAGACTATTTTGGAAAATCATAACTACTTGGTTAATTTACATGTAGCTGGTTAGGCAGTAAGACTCCATTAAGTTTTTTCTTTTTTTTTTTGCTCAAGAGAGTGATGTGATTATAACATGGTTTTAGGAAGACTATTTTGGTAAAATATTATAGGGTTGTAAAACAAGGAGAGCTAGTGGGAGATGAGTTAGGGAGCTGTTTTCATATGTCAGGTAGGAGGTTCTGGGAATTTGAATCATGCATAGAGATGGAGAGTGAAGATCCAAAGGAGAGAAGGAAAGTGTAAGATATTATTCCTTCTCTTATGGCAACTTCATTTCTCCAACTAATATCAATATTTAATATGTTTTTGAAACCATTTTAGTAAAGTGAAATAGAAGGGCAGAAATTTACCTGGAGTCTTTTATCTTTAAAAGTGTCTTATTTAAGAGCCTGTCTTCATAGCCAGCAGTAATAAAGAAAATCTTGATAAATATTTAAAATGGAGCTGAGGCAGAACATTGTATGTCTAATTTTCTATTTATTTTAGCCTCACTTTCGCTGTATTGGTTCTTGTTTGTGTTTGTTTATTTTTTATCTTTTTCTAGGAGGAAAACAATGTGGTTCATAACCAGAAAGTAGAAATTCTGAGAAAAATGTTACAACAAGAACAGGGACGGCTACAGGTACTAAATTAGAACAAGGACTGTTGATGGGCCAGTAAAAGTGTGAGTGGGTAGGGTTGAGATGGTATTTATCATAGTCACAATCCAGCAGTATTGTAATCAATGCTAGCAGCTATTTTGTTGATAGAGAATGGACTTTTTCTATATTTTTGTGAAATAAGTAATTGATTCTCAAAATATTTTTATAACTTTTCAGTTATTGCAGGAAGATTACAATCGAACACCTGCCCAAAGATTGCTGAAAGAGATCCAAGAAGCCAAGAAACACATTCCTCAGCTGCAAGAGCAGTTATCCAAAGCCACAGGCTCTGCTCAGGTAGCATCACTATTAAAAGTGCTACCCAATTTTTTGCAGGAGAATTTTCTTCTGGGAATGTGTCATATAATGTTGTAGTTGCCTTTAAAAAATTTTTTTTCCCAGCATAGGACAACAGGATGTCCTGTGTAGGATGTTAGAGAAATAAAGATTAACTAAAAGAAATGTGTTTGCTCATTATATCACATTTCTTCGTTCCATAATCATTTAAAATAAAGAAGTAAGTGCTTTTGCTTTGATGTGACAAAGTACTGAAAAATATTTAGATACATATTTTTACATTTTTGTGGTTCATTCTGCCATCTTGAATAGTTTGGCAGGTGTTATGTTTTTAAGTAGGGATAATATTTTACAAAATGGTAGATATTGTGCTAAATAAATGGATAAGCATTCTCTTATTTAATCGCCACAACAACCTTCTGAGATTAGGTATGATTTTTTTCCTCTATTTTACATTAAATCTAGTCCAAGGTCATGTAACTCAAAAGTGGTGGAACTGGAATTCAAACACAGTTTGATGATTTCAAAGCACACTCATACTCTTAATGACCAAGTTTTTACTGCAATTTTAAAAATAGATTTCAGTAGAATTTGCTATTATAGATATTAAGTTATGGAGATAATGGTCTCATTAGAAAAAATTGCTCAGTGTTTATATGTCAAGACACTATATTTCCATATTATTGAGATTTGGGATACAAAGAGAATTTAATTATAAACTCTTCATCCTTCATCTTACTGCAAAATGGACAAATTGCCTATATCATTTAAATGAATAAACTATTGATTTATTACTATTTCTGAGTGAGAACTATAAGTGAAAGCTACAGATTCATAGAATCATCCAGCCTAATCTGCTCATTGTAAAGTTATAAAAAAATCACGTTAAAAACTAGGGCCTGTTCATTAGGGCCTATTCACATTATTCATTTATTTTTTTTCATAACTTTCAGTCTCACTAGCTATATCAAGACAGTTTTATCTTATTACAGAGCAAAGACAGTATTCTTACCCTGTTCGAGTAAGAAAACCCTTGGTTCCTGATCTAAAAAACTTATAATAATTTATTTATAGCACTTATTGCAACTCTGAAGCATTGGAAGGCATTTAACCAAAAGTTATAGTGTAATAATCTTAAAGGATAAAGATGAATGGGCAAAAAATAGAATTTAGGTAAATTGACAAACTCTTATCTTTTTGCTATATTCGAAAGCTTGAATTTGTATTCTCTTTACTAAAATATCGCTTTTCCTGTCTTTAAAGACATAACCATTTTAGAATTACAGAATTAGTAGTTATTTATGCTTTTTACTTTTACAGTTTTGAACATTCTTGATCACATCAGAGTGTCCAACTTTTAACAGTCTCTAGTTAGATTGTAGTATGACTCTTATTTCTTTGAGCAGTCAATAATGAAAGGCTTTTTGGTTTTGTTTTTTAATGTGTTTGTGCATGTGTGTTTCTTTAATCTGTTTTAGGATGGCGCTGTAGTTACACCCTCCAGGCCTTTAGGTGACGCACTAACAGTCAGTGAGGTAGAAGCAGATACTGGAGATGGACTGGGCAGAATTGACTACAGCAGTGGAGATGGTTCTCGGCCCAGTAGTGATAATGCAGATGTAAGCATGAAGTATTCTAAATCTTTATCTTCTTGTATTCTTCCTTATAGCCCCTTTCTAGATTTGATTTTTAGTTATGTGAATTAGAGGTGTTGGCTTATTACTTGTTTTTTACTACCACCATCTTTAATATTGCAATTTGATGAACAGAAATTCTGGGCACTGTTGTATATGAGCTTTTAATTCCAGAGTTTCACTTTTTCCCTTGGATCCCCTTGTCAAATGTTTTTTATTTTTTTTTGAGGGGATGGAATTTCCCAGCAGGCATCTTGTTTGCAGGTAGAAAAGTTAATAATGTCTGTGCTTTCTTGCTGAAGCAAGAGGCCAACTGTTGATATCTTTAAGAGCATGTTAGTATTCCATTTGTGGTCAGAGTGACTCAGTCTTGAATCATGAGGCATCTTGCCTTTACAGAGAGGAAAAGCCTTAGTCTTGTTAAATTGACTTCAATTAATGATTAGTAACACTTTCTTGATTAACACAGAAACTGCCAAATGAATGTGAGTGTTAGTTTAGAAGATAAAATATTTTAAATTGAGTATGATGTAGCACCCTAGTCATGTGAACACCTAAAAGCTGAGTTCTGTATTATTTACTCAGCAGTATTTGCAACTAGTTTGCAATGATAGGAATGATGCCTTAAAAATAGATAACCCTGTTTAAAAGTGATGGGGGAATTAGTCCAAGCCAGTGTTTTTAAAACTTTGGATCATGAAAGCAATTTGGGGTGTTGTGACCAGCATTTTGAAAAAGTAGATCATGGCAGCATTATTCAAAATAGCCAAAAGGTGCAAACAGCCCAAGTGTCCATCAACAGATGGATGGATAAGCAAAAATATATGTCCATAAAATGGAGTATTATTCAACTGTAAAAAAAGGAATGAAGTTCTGATCCATGCAACAGCATGGATGAACCTTGAAAACATGTGTGAAATGTCAGACACGAAAGGACAAATATTGTATGATTCTACTTTTATGAAATATCTAAGCATAGAAAAAGCAAATTCATAGAGATAGAAAGAAGATTAGAGGTCACCGGGGATAGGGGGAAAGGGAATATGGGAAGTTATTGCTTAATGGGTACAGAGTTTTTGTTTGGGATGATGAAAAAATTGTGGAAATGGATGGTGGTGACAGTAGCACAACATGGCGAATATATACCACTGAATTGTACACTTAAAAATGGTTAAATTGGGAAATTTTGTGTTATATATATTGTTACCACAATAAAACTTTTAAAAGTAGAATTGGAAATATGACTGCTTTGCAGGTTGAAGAGGCAGGTGTTATTTCTTGTAACTGTTGTAGACAAACAAACATATACATACATGTGTGTGCATACATTTATGTACAACTAACAGTGTAAAATTTATCTCTTCCTGAAGGTTATGGTAAAAAAATAGTTGAAAGCCACTGCTTTAAGCCATCATTCAGGCCACCCTTCCAGGTTTAAGATCAGTGACCCAGTTCCTCGTGCAAGGAAAATTTAGGGTTTTTGTTATTTTTAAAGATGGTGATAGGAATCTTGTGATTGGGTATGCTAAAGCTTTTAATGGAAAATTTCAATTTTGACTCAAGAAAAAAATTTGTAATAGCTAACGTTTACTGGGCATATATACCATATGCTGTAGTGTTTTACATTCCTTATTTTAGTTAATTGTCAAAACAGCTTTAAGAAGTTGTACCAATATAACTTTATAAAAGAAAAACTAAGGCTAAATGCAGTTAACTGACTTGCCAAACTTACCCAGGCAAAAAGTGTTCTACTCTACCTGGCTCCAAAGTACCAGCACCCTAAATTAAACAAGGCACCAAGGTTGGAAAATGCATAACATTTTGGGAGGACTGTAAAAATTTTAGGACAACTTGTTAAATTAGGGTTATGGATGAAGTAGCTAGAGATTATTTTAGAAACAAAGTCTTGAGCCTGGGTTATAATGGCTTTAGCTTGTTCCAGCAGTACTGCTTTTGGGAATCCTCCTGGTCCTCCTTTTTCAATTATGCTGCTTTTCCTCTGTGTTTTGAAGGCATTTTTTTCTACCATTAGATGGGAAGTTCCTTGAGAGCACAGGAACTATCTTATTTGATTTTATGTTTACAAAGTTGGGCAGATTGTATGAATTCAGAATAAGGAGATAATGAGAAGTTTGAATTTTATCTTACATTTAGAGGAATGTTACAAAGCAAATCAGTGATTTAGAAAGATAACTTTATAATATAAAGAGTGAATTTGTGAGCAGACAAACAGGCATTCCGTTGAACTAAGACTGTTTGGCATTCCCCACACCCTCCAAACACTGGATTATTTTAAAGTAAATCCAAGATATTATTTCATCAATATGCATCTCTAAGAGATAAAGATTTAAAAAAATAAAACTATCATTATACCATAAAAATTAATATTTCCCATCATATTGTCCATTTCAATTACCCCAATTGTCTAATAAATATTTTAGGTAGTCCTACACACACCCTATAGCTTTTATAAAAATCCATACAGCAATTTTCATATGAGGTAGTAGCAGAAAAACAAAGTTAATTTTACTTTTGTAAATAGGGCAAAATGCTTTTAACTTGGATAGAAAGAAGGAAGTAGGGAGTTAGAGGAGATGGATAAAGATAGATCTTGATTTTGACATAATTAAATTGAGATCTTTAGTATGTTTAGTTAGTTATTTGGTAGATAATCTCCAGGTAGGCCTGGAAATTAGGTAAAGCTATTCTGTTGGTTCTATATTGTTTTAGCAACATAAAACTAAAAAGGTGAGAGAATAAGTGATTTGCCCAAAGTCAGGAAGATAGTAGCAAAGCCAGGTATTATAAAAGACAGATACGAAATTTAGAACATTATTCTTTCACACTATTTTTCCTTATCCCTGCCTGTTGAAATTAACTGAATGTCTTTTTTTTTCTTAGAGTCCCAGAAGTGGCCTGAAAGAGAAGATTTATGTAGAGGAAAGCCCAGAGAAAAGTGAAGTAATTCAGGACCCTGTGAGTATGAAATCCATGCAATATGATAGTGCTTTCCTTTTACTTAAGTGACAGTAGACATAACTTATATTTGCATATTCGTAATTGAATACTTTTAGCATTCTGATTTTATTTTGAAAAGATTTAACAACATTTTGTGATGTGTTGATAATTAAGAGCGTAATGGCTTTGGAAGATATCTAATTGATTATAAAATGAAGAGTTGTCTGGCTTCTACTCTAAACAGATTTTCATTGTTTCACTTGATATTTTTTTTTTTTAATTATTAAAGCCTTGGGTTAAGAAAAAAACACATAGCATAGTTGAAATAAAAAGACAAAATCAAGCTGTTTAGGAGATGTCTGCAAATACATGGTGTTGCAACCTACTTGATGAAAAACTACAGCTATTATTTGTTTTTCACTCAGATTATAACTTGTAGATCCATCTGTACATACTTTCAACTTTACTATCCAGATGATTCCCAAACCATTATTTCTAGCCCCACCCTCTTTGCTGAACTCCAGAACCTCCATGCTCAACTGCTGTAAGGTTTAAATCAAATTCATTCTTTTCTGATTGCTCCCAAACTTTTTATTTGTCTTGATGATATATGGTCTTTGATATTTGTTCTTGTAATTTTCAAACAACTTATATTTTTTGCATATTTTACATTGTTTGCATACATTGATGCCCCTACAAAGCCTTTTTCATGCTGATTCCAACTTTTTTTGTCTGTTGGAAAATGGATGAGTATGATTGTGCTATCTGCCACCCTGCAATTTTGTTATGTTTCTATAGCAGTATTTGTGTAATTAAAAATTTTATTGCTTTATGCCAGTGATTCTTAACTAGGTGTGATTTTGCCCCCTAGGGGACAATAGAGGAATATCTAGAGATATTTTTGTCACAACCGTAGATGCTGCTTTTGGCATCTAGTGGGTGGGTAGAAGCAAGGGATGTTGCTAAACATCTTACAGTGAAGGGGACTGATGTGGCTCAGATGGTTGGGTGTCCGTCTCCCATATGGAGGGACCTGGGTTCAATCCCTGGGACCTCCCGGTAAAAAAAACAAACAAAAAAAAACATCTTACAATGCACAAGACAATTCCCACAACAAAGAATTATCTGGCCTCAAATGTCAACAGTATCAAGGTTGAGAAAACTTGGATTATGCATTTATGAAAGTGAATTAAAAATGAAAAAAAATGATAGGTAGGGCTTAGTGACAGCTTTCAACTATGTGAAATTAATGGAAATCTTTGGTTAGTACTTCTGAGGTGTATTAACCTCTCTGCCAACTTTGTCTTATCATTTCTACCTTCATTTCTTTCTTTATCCTATTGTCCTCCACTTTTTTTTTTTTTTT
>JAQZBX010084290.1:0-13279 GCA_029593785.1 Cabassous unicinctus | reverse complement strand
CATTTTAGGGATGGAAGAAGGACCTGGGCCATGCAGGACTCTCGGAAGGGGAAAGCAGAAAACTTAGAGTCTCCATAAGAGGTCCTAGTCGGGTTTGAGAATTACTTCTCATTATAGGCTCTCCAGGCCTGGGTTGTCCTTAAAGGCAGCCAGGTCCAGGGTATGAGCCTTACAAGCACCTAATGCTTAGAGATTGAGAGAGTCCATCAGCCTACTGAGTGCTCCTGCCCACTTTACCACAAGAGGCATTAAAAGGTCATTTTTCTCAATGACGTAGAAGACACTCATTTTATCTAGAGACCTTCGTGAACCCCATGTCTGAAATGAACACTTGCAGCTGGAAAACAAATTGTCTACCTGACGCTGACAAGCAGAGCAGATTTTGCAGATTCTGGTGGTTCCCTGAAGGCCCTTGGTCAGGGTTGGTAGCCCCCATTCCTTTGTCCAGAGCCCCCCAAAATGTCCAACACTGACGTTGAGTAGGCTGTTAGGAAGTGCTGATTCAGCTGACCTCGGGATGCACTGTGGACCATGCCTCAGATAGTGGCAGGGAATACCTGGTTCCTGAGAGCTTCCGAAACAATGGGGCATGCTCCTGCAGGTGGGTTGATTAGCATCCCTGGGTAATTTGTGCTTTTGCATAAATTGGGCAGAAGGCATGAAATTAGGAGAGCCCAGGTACTCCTGATTTCTAATAAAGTCATCATTTCTAAAGAAGCACAAGGAGGTATGGTGCGCCACCCTCGAGATGAATTGAGATCATGCTGGTGCAGCTGGGGAGGGTGGGTAGGGAAGGCTTCACCTTCTCCTCCCAGGTATTTTCACGTGTCCTGCTGAGGGACAGATTCCTCTAGCTCAGCAGCACAGGAGCGGGACCAAGCACCTCGCAGATACAGCCCCTCTGCTGTGCCGGGTTGCCCGGGAAGATAAGTGGCCCTGCCTCTGTGGTTTTCCTCCCAGGTGGTCCAGGGCACAGGGATCCCAGATCCTTTTCAGCTGCTGCCAAGTACAAGATGCTCTAACAGTATCCAGAAGCAGTGCCAACGTAGGGAGGGCAGTATCACAGGAAAAGGGGAAGCCCTTAAATATTGAAGTGTTATCAGTAAATGATGATACCTGACATTTGCATGGTGCTTTAGCCTTAACTGAGGACTTGCAAATACATTCTCTCAACTGACATACCTTTTGAGGTAGCCAGAGATATTACCCCCATTTTAATGTTGAGGTAACTAAGGTTCTGAAAAAGATTAATAACTTGTCCAAAATCAGGCACTGAGGAGCTGATGGAGCTGATTGTTAATGGAACTCTCTCCAACTGCATATACAGCTCTTACCTTTGCCATGGTGCATCCCAGAAGTCAATCAAATTTATCCCTCCAGGGGGACGGATGTGGCTCAAACGGTTGGGCGTCCGTCTCCCATATGGAGGGACCTGGGTTCGATCCCCGGGACCTCCCGGTATTGGGGGTGAGAGAGGGGCAAAAAATGGGTAAAAGTATGTAAATAAATAAATAGATCTTTGAAAAAAAAAATTTATCCCTCCATCCAGAAAGGCCATCAGTGGGGGTGGGCGAGGATCAAAAGTTCCTACCATTACCAAGGAATGAGTACAACATGGTGGTTGTAGAGCTCTGCCACCCAGCAATGCAATAAACAGGTGTCCCCCTAGCTTGAACTTCTCCCTGTGACATGCCTAGGCATTCTGTTTGCTTTTCCTGAGTGTGGAGAGCTTACCCTTGCAGCTGGAGCCAGAGAAGGAGAATAACCAGGAAAGTTGATGGAGAGATCACACTTGGCAAGTGAGTGCTGTGTCGGCATTTCCTGGCTTTTCTCCAAAGCCAGTGTCTAATAACTGAGTTACAGTTTTTCATTTTGATGAATTTATCTGTTCCCGGGGTTTTGTTTTGTTTTGTTTGGCCTTTGTGGAGTCATAGAATTTTAGAGCTGGAAGGATCCTTAGAGATCATCTACTTAACCCCTTGTTTACCACTGGGGAAACTGAGCAGCAGAGAATTTGAGTGTCTTGAGGCTAAGCTCACCTTGATGCCAGCTGCTTCACCATGCAGCGGGGAATCACTCTTAAAAGGTGCCCTGACACTTAGGCACATGACAATCGTGGCAGGCTGGAAACAGAGCTCAGGGACTTGAGGGTTGGAAAGGGGAACCCTTTCTTTACAGGATCAGTAAGCTGCCAGTAATGGAACAGCCCAGAGAAGGGCAGGGATTCCCACAGAGCAGGAGAGGAGCTAGGCAGCCAAAAGCAGGGCTCTGCCTCCTCCAAGGCAGACTCAGGATTCTCATTTCCTATGCCTGCCCACTCTCTTCACCCCCAAGACCCTGAGGGGTCTGCACACTGGAAAAGACATAGACAAGTTTAATAGTCTTTCACATAATTCCCTAGTTATCCTGATAGTTATCCCCATTTTACAGATGAAAACAAAAAGAAAAACAGGCTTTAAATGTGACACCACTTGCCTACAGTGACTCAGTCACCGAACTTGTAAGCAACAGAGCTGGAAAATGATCTCTGACTTTTCCGTTGTGCCCAGGCTCTTCAATAGGGCAGATATGGTTTATGGAGAGTCCTTCAGCCTCCAGCCTCACCCTATGCTGCTACTGGATATCTGTGCTTTCTTTTTCCCTCTCATTCATCAATACTGAGCAAGAAGAAGAGGTCTGATAAGGCTTTACTTATTTCATTTCCTGGGTGGTGGGGGCGGGCTTCACCTTTAAGAATGGGAATCACCACTCTACACTGCTTTCTCAAGAGGCTGCCGTACATTCAGCTCGTTATCTTAAATTTGTCAGTGATGCCAAGTGCCCTGGCTGGCTATGGTTGCTGAGTCGGCTCCTTAGGCCAATCTTTGCAAATGTCATCTTGTAGAGGAACAAAAATGATCCCGTCTGTTGCTAGAGAGCTTTGGCATCGACAAAGTGCTTTAATATACCAAGACTTAGAAATTGACATCCCCATGATAATGGATGAGGAAACTGAGATTTAGAAAGGCCAAGTAACTGGCCGAAAGCCATGCTGCTGTGATCAAGGTGGGAGGCAAACCTTTCCTGCTTGACTCTTAAACCTCTCGGGGTCTCCACTGTACCCAGAAACCTCACAAGGACTGCTGGTCAGTAATGCCTGGGTACTGATTAGTAGATTGGGTTGACCCAACAGAGGCAAGGGCTCCAAGAGAATGGGACAGAGAACTGCGAGGGTTTGTTCAGAGTTTGGGGAAGGAGCAAACAGGGAAAGCAAAGCACGGACCCTGAAGGAACGCACAATGGGAAACCAAGAAGAACATGGCGGGGCAGAGGATTAGTGGGACGTGGGTCTCGGGAGCCTTCACTGAGGAGCTCTTCTCCAGAGCAGACGGTGCTTGGCTCGTCTTCACACTGTCACTCCTTCCCTCATATCCAGTGCGGGGGTCAGCACATAATCAGCATGGTTTCCCTTCATTTTTCTTCCTGGAAGCCATTTAGAAAAGGAGCCACTCCTATTTTATATATTAGAGCACTGAAGCCCAGAGAGATGGACTGACAGGCCAAGCTCGTCCATAACTCTGACATAACTCTTCTCTCCTCTGTGCTCGGGAAGGTCTTTCTAGACTTGTCTGGGCCAAGTGCCCATTCTGGATACCAACCTGTCCAACCCCACAACACTCCCTCCCATGTATACAATAGGATCACAAAAATGAAAATTATATGCACTGAATAAAATATGGAAGAAAAATTTCAGGAGGACATAAAAACAATCACTGATAATAATAATTAGAATACACCAGATTTTGAGGGTAAGCTACATAGAAATTGAGGGTCTGTTTAGTTCAAGCCTTGTCATAACTTTCTCGGTCATCTTGGCATAGCGTATTGAGGGAGAGAGAATTGACATTTAATAAATACCTACTATGAACCAGGTGCTTTTCATTCTCTGTTTTCATATAATAAACTTTATTTTTAATAAAGTTTTACATTACAGAAAAGTTACATTGAAAGTATAGGGGATTCCTATATACCCTCCCCCTCCCCTTCCCACATTTTCCCCTATTAATAACATCTTACATTAGTGTGATATATTTGTTACAATTGATGAGCAATGATGAAGGATTGCTACTAACCGAGGTCTATAGTTGACATTATGGTTTACACTGGGCACTGCACAATTTTATAGGTTTTGACAAAATGTATAATGGCCTGTATCCACCATTGCAATATCATGCAGAACAATTCCAATGCCCTAAAAATGTCCGATGTTATACCAATTCTTCCCTCCCCCTCCCCTCAGAACCTCTGGTGACCACTATCTTTATATCAATGTTACAAGTTCTTCCATTACTACAGTAATGATAAGTCTACTTTGGTCCATGATTACATTCCTTCCTTATGTTTGTTCATTTATCAATCTTGAGGATTTTGGGGTGGTGATTTCTGCTCTGCTTCAGATGAGAGGGGGATTAGATCTTATGGGGCAGATGGAAGAACCGTTTTGCTTGCAGTTGTAGATACTCTTTGTTTTGGGGATGTGGGTAGTTGATCATCATTACTTTAGCTGTCCTGGGTGAGTCCGATGAACTGGAGAGCAGGTGTTGGCTGCAACTCTGCTGAGATCCAGGGCTTAACCAGCAATTTTTTGTTCTTGGCTTCATTTAATACTCATCGTGGACCTGAGATAGAGATGTTGTCATTTCCAGATCACAGATGAAAAAACTGAGGGTCAAAATCCTTAAGGACCTAGTGGTCTCAGGATCCCACAGCTCATATTTAAACACAGGCCTATCTTTCCAAATTCCATGCCATTTACACAAGAAAACTGTTGCCGCCATTCCCTTATCTTTTATATGGAAATATTATTATCTATCCTGCCTAAGTTATAAGGTGCTTGTGGGATGGAGGAAGAAATGCTGTGAATGCACTGTGCTACCTAAAAACTGTCTAGAACTCTGCCTGCAGTAGAATTTGCTCCATAAGCAGCACCTATTATTAGGATCATTAATAAAAATGAAGCTGTGTTACAAATATCCATTTTTATTGCTAATTCTTCAGAAGTAGTATTTGCTACTCTTGCAAACCTGCAAGCATTGCTCGGTATATACATTGAGTGCTGACCTGGGGCATTGAAGCCCCTTTAAAACAACAAGTCTCAGCAGATCCTTGTCTCCTGCAAGTTCCGGGATGTAATCTCCTAGACTAACAGCCCTTGGGAATAGATTTGAAACATAGTGCACTCTCTTTTCCCTACCCCCATTCTCAACACACTCAATCCATCCATCAATGGACAATTGTTTATCGAGCTCGTTGGTGAAGTACCTACAAACCTACATCCAGGGCAGACCTTCAAGAGCTTGGTGAACCAGCAGGCGAATACTAATTTTGACCTCTAGAGAAATAAACTATATGATTGGCTCCAAAGACCCTTTTACAGGCAGAGACCCTAATGTTCAAACATGACCCGACTTTCCCAAGGCCATCAAAGCTAATTACTGTTAATTACTGGACTGAATCAAATGCCCTGTGTTTAACTTGACAATAAAGTCCCTTACATTGTTCTCAAACCATTCTGGGGGTTAGGGGTGTATTATCTTTGCCACCCAAGTGAAAGTTCCTTGAGGACAGAAGTTGCAAACTACATTTCTCTCTCTTTGTAAAACACATGCATTTTCTCATTTTTCAGACCCAGAAAAGATTACATTGGTCTTTAGAGCATAGTTCTGGTTTTGTAACATTGGACAACTCACTTTGCTTTGGATTTTAAATCCATCATCTGCCAAAGGAAGGGGATGGGAAGAGCTAACTCCCGGGTTTCTTAAATTTCTGGCATTCTAAGATCTATTCCAGGTTTGGCAAACGATACACATCTCCCCACTCCAAAGCCACTGACAGATTTCATTAATTAATCACAGCATTAGTTCCCATTAAATCCAAATTCAACCATAATCCTGCTCAGCTGAGATGGCCACTACCAGTTGCATATGAGTTGAACCCTTTTGCCATGCCACACCCCAAAACCTTTCCTCCACAGCATCATGTTTGCTCTTTTCTCTACCTGGAATCTATTTCTTTGGCTAGCTCTGCTCCCCCCTTCTTCATTGCTTAATAACCCCTAACAGTCCAATTCCTCCACTAAGAACAGAATTGATTTTTAAAACCAACTTATGTGGAAGTGACTCAGCATGTTCTCTGTTCCAGTGGGATATATTTTTTAAAAGAGATGCTATAGGAAATATCTGTAACACACATAACCAACAAAGGACACGTATCCAAGATGTAAATAACTCCCAAAATTCAATAAGTAAAAGATAGACAACCTAAAATTTAAAAACAGGAAAGGCATGACAAACACATCACAAAACATGATATCCAAAAGGATAAAACAAAAAGATACTCTACTTAATTAGGCATCAGGAAAGCACAAAATAAAACCACAAGGAGCTTTTGCATCACATTCACCAGAATGGCTAAATGGATAATAGTTAGCGTTGGTGAAGATATGAAACAAATGTGACTCCCACATATTGTTGGTAAAATGCAGCATGACACAAGCACTTTGGAAAACAGTTTTCAGTTTTTCATAAAGGTAAATATATACCTAACCTAAGACCCAGCAGTTCCACTCTTATTTATCCAAGAGAAATGCAAACACATGTTCACAAAAGGATTTGAACACAAATGTGTTTAGCAGCTTTATTCAAAATAGCCAAAACTGAGAAACAACTCAAATATCTATCAATAGGTGAATGGCCAAGCAAATCGTGAAATATGCGTAATGGAATGTTCCTCTGCAATAAAAAGGAGCAAACTTCTGGTACACATAAGAACAAAGATGAACTTCAAAAATACTATGGTGAGTGAAAGAAGTCAGACACAGAAGAGTACATACTGTAATGATTCCATTTGTATGAAGTTCTAGAATAGCAAAAGTAGTGGATGGGGAGAAATACTAGATCAGTGGTTGTCTTGGAGTGGGTGGGAGGGTGCGGGGAACAAGGATTGACTGTAAGGACGTACAGGGGGACATCCAGTATCTTAGTTAGGGTGATAGTTACTCAGAAGTATACATTTGTTAAAATTCATCACATTGTATATTTAAAATGGGTCCATATTTTGTGAAAATTATATCTCAGTAAAGTCGATTTACAAACAACAACAACAACAAACACAAGAAGATACCAATACATGCCCGCCATAATGGCTAAAATGTAAAAGATTGACATCAAGTGTTAACAAGGATAAGAGGCAGCCAGAATGCTCATCCATCCTTGGTGAAAATGTAAGTCATAGCAACCAATTGGAAAACTGCTTGACATTATGTAATGAAAGCAATCTTACAAATAGCTTATGTTTAAGCATTTCTACTTCTAGAAATATACCTATCAAAAATGCATATGTATGTACACCAACAGATATACACAACAATGTTTATAGCTGCACAGTTCATCATTAGCCACAAACTGGAAATAACCCTAAAGTCCATCAGCAGTAAAATGCATAAATAGATTGGAGTATAATTTTATAGTGGAATACTACACAGCACTGAACATGAGTGAACTACTGTTAAACACAAAAACAAGAACATGTTTACAAACATAATGTTGAACCAATGAAGCCAAACGAAAGGGAATGTACTTGATTACAATTGTGATAGTGATTTATCTCTGGGAAGGAGGTGGGGTAATGATTCAGACGGAGCTCAAGGGGGTTTCTGGGGTGCTGGTAATTAGTAAGTCTGTGACAACTTATCACGTTGTATACTTGTAATTTTTGCACTTTTTGAATGCACAGTATACTTCAATAAATGCATTTATAAAACAAACAAACAAACAACTATTTAAAAACCCAAGAGTTCCTATAGGGAGGAGGTAAGGTCAACCTTAAGGAAATCAGAGGTAATAGAGGAATTCTAGGTACTGTGATACCAGAGGACCAGAGAAGGGGGAAGATCTGAAAGCACAAGAGCTGCTTTTTCATCATTCACGAAGCCACACCTAGCAGACAAGAGTCTAAATAGCCTACATTTAATGTTAAGCCTGCCAATCTCCTCCTGATCCTCCTGTTTGGACAACTGAGAAAATCCATATATCTTTACCACTTCAGAGCTTCAGCAAAGGGTTCATCACAGAGAGGTGGTCCCTTCTGCCCTTATGTCCTGGATAATATGGAAGTGACAGAACCGAAGTCTGTTTGTGGCTAGTTCAGGTTGATAAATGACCGCAAGGCAATTTTACATTCATCAGAGCATTGAACGAATAGACCTATCAAAAACTCTGTTTTTTTTCCCATAGCTGAAGCAAAAGAAGGAGACAGCTCTCTTTGGAGGGTTCCCAATTCAGCAACTATGAGCTCCAAAAAAAAAAAACAAAACAAACAAACTCAGAGAGAAGGCCACCATGCTACATTCTAGAGGAACCACCAGAGACATTTTATCAACAATCATCTTCTTCTTGTATGCTTGTGCCAAGTTAATACTGGAACCTATTAACTTATCAGCTTTACAGTGAATACATCTTCATAGTTCTTAGTATTAACTCCAAATTTTAAGTTCTGTTGTGGCTGCAGCTGTCTGGCTTGTCATTGAATTTCTAACAACTGACCCATAATAGGTATTTAACATTTGTTGAATGAATGGCTAGATGGAAGAGGAAAAGTTGTTTTATGGGGCCATGATCTTTCCCCTTATTGGACATTCTTAGGGTGTCCACCTGCAGACTTCAACCTTTCGCTGACTTGACGTCCTCAAGTTACTCAGTTGGTATTCCTAAAATAGCAAGCCAAACTCGAACCCATCACTTCCCAATTATCTTCTAGCTACCTTTATCTGTTCCAATAAGATGTCCCATCATATAAAGTGAAGACAATCAGGATTTATTGGAAAGAGCAGCAGTCATCACCCATTGCTCTTGGCTTCATCTTTTTGTACCCTTTTGCACCAAAATAATTCCTCTAAGTACCTAAGTGATGTCACAAGAAACTATGTTTTCAAAGCATTTATATTAATACTTGCCAGTTGCTCCTAAATTTATAAATCTCTGCAAGATAAATGTAACAGACTGGCTGATGTGGTATAGGCTATATTTTGAGACTTCTTTCCCCCCTTTTCCTATTTCCAAGAGCAGGACAAGTACTACAGTAATGCACAGTTTGATATTTTAGCATTTCAGATATTTTACAGTAAATTACTTCAGTTTATGGCACTTTGCTTCTTTATATAATTGTTATAAATAACCTTCAAATGGCATAAAAGCCATAAACATTGCCAAACTGAAAAGTAAATTATAGACATTTCAGTACGTGCAAGTTGGAACTCAAACATGTTAAGGCAGACGAGGAAGGTAAGTTTGTTTGTTCGCTCCTTCCCTAACCATCCATCTCATATTTCCATAATAAATAATCCACAGTAAATAAATGCCAAGGAATGGGAGGCATACTTTCATAAAACTCAAGTGTCCCTTCCGATGATGGCTGGCTCCACAGCTAGGGAGCCGGAGATCCATATTCAGAGAGGGCTGTATTTAAAAATGTTTTATGGCTGTTAGGAGGTTTAACTGGAGATCAGAATAGAGACCCTAGGAGAGGCTTCCATCAGGCCAATTCCTTAGTCTACACCTACTCCTTAGGGTGACATGGATGCATTTGCAGGGTCTTGCTGAACTTAAGGCTTCATCCATACATTCTCATCAGTGTAACAGCTGCCAATTACTGAGGGCCTACTCTCAGTAGTGGACCAGACACTTTACACCTATTTTATCATTGTATCCCTTATCACCCAGAAGCTACGTGGAAGGGGAGGTAGCAGGTGGGTAGCAGTTTAGAAGAGAGGAGAGCTGTTTAACCTGCACCTCTCATACAAAAAAAAAAACCTTGATATTGTTCAATCATGTTCTATCTGTAATCACAGTGTGGGCATTTAAAATATTAGTTTGTTAAATGCAAACATTTAAATTATTTTCCAATTTTTAATAAGCTTATGTTGGCGTCTCTTCCTTTGCTTAATAAGCCGGGAAGTCTCAACAAATGCAAGTAGTTTGTGCTGCTGTCAAACTCAGAGAGACCTTGGCTCTTAGCTTTATTTTACTGGTCAGAACACTAGGGCTCAGGGTCAAATGACTTGTCAAAAGTTCAAATAGCTGAGGAAGGAAGGGCATCTTAAGCAGTTCTGCCTGCCTCGAAAGCCTGTGCTTTTTTTCTCTGCCCTAAACACTTCAGAGGAAACTGACCAAGGTGAATCCAGAGTGAGCCCCATTTATGCTGTGGGGCTGGGCTGTCTGGGCATCTGTAGCCGGAAACACTCTGTGAGGGACAACCTGTCCCCGGAGCCAATGGAAATTTACAGTCATATCAGGACCAGTCTCCCACAGGAAGGCAGGCATGTTTCCCTTCCACCTCTATCTCACTACACATACACCCGTACAAAAGACAATATCTTAGACTCAGAGAACTTCAGAGTTTGAAATGACTTTCAATTTGCTGTGAGATCTAATCCCCTTGTTTTACAGATGAGGAAACTAAGCTTCACATTTGCCCAAGGTTATACTGCACATTAGCAGCCAGATTAATATTCAAACCCAGAGTTCCTAACACTTTCTGGCCACTGTGCTTTATAGTACTCATGTTTGAATTCTTATAATATTTCCTTCTGAATATATTTCTTATATGTGACTTAAATATTTCAATGGAAGATGTGGTTCTCTGGCTGAAATATGCAACTAATTCAATATTAATCAATTAGCATTTAAAGCATGTTTTGATGGAAAGTTTTTTTTTTTATTAAAAATAATGAAAATAATTTCATAGCATGAGTGAAATGTAGCTAGAATTATTTTTTGATTTGTTCAAAAACTGTCCTGCTTAGTGATTTCCTTAAAGGCACCAGGTTTACTGCCCCCAAGCAAAACCAACATCATAACTCTCCAGCACATATGTGCAACTCATAACCTCAGTCTTTAACCATTTACTTCAATTTATTCCTGGAATCCAGCCCATGCAGCTCTAGATATTCCACTAGTTAGTTATGTTAATCATTACTGATTTTAATTTGCCCTTGGCTTTGACTCACACTATTATCTTCCTTCCTATCACCTTGCCAATTCTGGACAAGTAGCTCTATCTTTGGTTACCCTGATCAACCTGTCAGAGGTTACTTGGGTAAAATCCTTCCTGAATCAACCTGACCTCGAAACCCTCCCACAATGGTGCTCCAGGATTTGACTTCTAGTCCTTTCAACTGATCAGATTACATAGAACTGGAAAATGCTTCAGCTTCCAGTCCACTTACGATACATCATAGCAAAATACTATTTCATAGATATGTATCCTCTGATTCCTAGCATGTTGTATAAACTGCAGCCTTTTTAGATAGAGACATGGTAGCTTAAGTGAAACAGTGTATTAGTCAGGGTTTGGCTACCTGCTGTAACAAACAGTTCCAAAGTTCAGTGACTTAACACTATGAAATTTAATTTCTGTTTTATGAAAGCATCCTTGCAGTTCTCCTCAGTGATTGTCCTCCAAGCAGTGGTTCAGGGACGTGGAATCCTTGCAACTTGTGGCTTTTCCATTTCCTAAGGTTTTGGAGTCTTCTGCTGGGTGCTCCTATCCAGCCAGCAGATGGAGCGAAGAACGAGTGTGGTGAAGGTGCAGATACTTTTAAGGGCCAGGTCTGGAAACTGCAAATATCACACCAGCTCACATTCCATAGGCTAAAACCCGGTAAGAGGGGAGACTGGGAAGATGGATCTAGTTATATGCCCAGGATGAAAAGAAAATGGAGCTCAGTGAACACAAAGTGCTGTCTCTCAATTAAGTAGAAACCGAAGGGACAGGGCATTTACTTAAGCACATAGTAAGGAAGGTAATGAGGAGGTACATTTACTGAATCAACATGATCTTCAAAATAGCTCTTCAGGTTATGAGTATAGATTCAGCTTGGGGGTTAATGAGTTGTGTCAGATTTCAACCACCCCATGCAGAGCTGGACAGGTATAGACTCCCATCTCTTTGTTAAATTGGAGCAGAGTACAATGACTTTAGACTTCTGCTATGGATTGTGTAACGTGAAGGGATAGTCTTGTTCTTCATTCAAAGTACCTTATTTACGTGTCGTTCCGGGGAAACTTCATTGTACTTGCCCCAAACCACCTGACAGAATGAGCTTTGGATGCGGTCTTCAGCAATGGTCCAAAGTGCCAATTGACCCATCTGAGGTTAGAGCCAGAACCAACCAGTATAAATGGTTATTATACTCTCCCTGATATTGTTTGATATTTAAGCAACTATCATGAGGGGCCATGACCTGGGTGGGATTCAAAGATTGTTGAGCATTCTACTCTGCTCAAAAATACTCACCTATTCATTCCTTTGTATGTCTTTTCCAGTCATTGTAAAGGGGTGGAGGGGACTTCAAAACCCTCAACAAGCAGCTAACAATTTCTGGGAATTTGAGAGCTGGCTTGTCAGTGGATGCAGGCCAGAAATGATTCTGCATAGCATGACCTCTAAGATTCCTTACAAATGTAAAGATTAACAGTGATGCACAGCCTAAAAGCCAAGAGGAGAAGGAGAGAGCTAGAGACCAACATTAACATAGTACTTGTAAGTCTGAATGTGTGTAGACACAGAAGTATTATTGGGATGACTGTTCTCTTTCTGTGAAGATGAGAAGAATTGCATATTAATGTCTCATGCTTATAATGATTTGGGAGACTTTTCAGGAGGAAGAATTATTGACTCAAGATTTTTATGTTATTATGACACTTCTTCCTTGAACTCTTATAAAAATGCTTTGATATTTGGGAGAGTGAGAGAACAGCAGCTGGGGATCTCCTTGCTTAAAATTCCTTTTACCCTCTCAATGGCTCTGTGAAATATTTGAAAGCATATTTAGAGCATGTGGATCTGTTGAATTTTGATGAATGTGATGAATATGATGATTTGATGATAATTTTAAGTGAAAGTTCCATGTTTCCTTAATAATGTGGCACCACTAGAGCCCTTGCAGGTGGGTTGGGGACAGAAGGCAGATAGAAGTTACACAACGGTAGGAGACCTTCACCAGCTCCTGTCTAGTTGAGGATGAACAGTGTAGTAAGCTGTTCTCAATGTGGCAGGAGGGTTTGAGTTGTTGAATCAGCCCTTAACTCACAGAAGGGTGCATTTGTAGCTAGAAGTTCTCTGAGGAAATTTTAATTTACCAGGCCAAGCAAGCCTCAAATCCCCACAATTTTTTCTACCATATATGTTCTTTTTTTTTTTTTTTTAAGCTTACCCTCCATGGCCTCTTGATTGTATTCAC